>MU713653.1:22780-75968 GCA_026770625.1 Nicotiana glauca | reverse complement strand
ATATATATATATATATATATATATATATATATATATATATATATATATATATATATATGTATATATATGAAAAAAAACCAAAAAGTTGTTTGTCTTGTAAAAAAAATGGTTATGTACCTGAACGACGTAATGATCTGATTCATGTGGCGACCTGATAGATAGGAAACCAACAAAAGTTTTGACCAAATATTTTTTAACTACTCTAAAGTAAGGGATCAATATTAGGAGAGTGAAAGGAAAAATGGAAAAAAAAGAGAAGGAAATAAAATGTCAATAAGCAACAAGCTAATAAGCAGGAATGAAACATGAAGCCTTCCAAATGCTTGTTAGAGATGGTGATAATTTATGAGCATAGCATATCTATGTGTGATTCCTAATTGTGAAATGCTTAGCCCTAACACATTTGTTGCCTCTTATATAGTAATCTTATGGTGGTTAGTTTGTGGTGAAACTGGCAACACATCATTACTTTATAAGATCTAAGGGAGCGGTGGTAGTGGATAACAATGATGAAATCGAGTTGGTCAGTGACAATCTGCAGGGTCAGTCAATTGAGAAAGAGTTAGAGGAAATAAGAAAATTAAGACAACAACTATCAGATGTATATCAAACTTGGGTTTTCGGTCGACCTCTACCCCACGTTCCCTCAGAGGGAACTTTCACCATACCCTAGGTTACTCAACCACTTCTCCATACAATGAGCGATCACATTATACCACCAAGGTATGTGACAAACTACAACCTCCATGCTGCCCCTTGTACCTCTAATATGCTACCTCCAGTCGCACCGATCAGGAACACCCTTCTCGTCATGTATGTCGCACCGGTGTATACAATCCCGCCACCACCTGTTGTGATGAGGCCAAATAATGAGCCTACATCTCATTTTTGTGATTGCCAATACTATTCTCCAAAAATGGCTCTCAGGGTCTCGGCTCCATACAATCAGACTCCTCAGTACACTTCACCATTGGAAAATAAAAAGCCTACTATGACGGTTGATCCAGATGAGATGGCCGAGAAAATTAAAAGTCTTGAACAGAATATAAAGAATATAAAGGGACTAGGCGGTCCTAAAAGTTTTTCATTCAGTGATCTATGCATGGTCCCTCCCATACATTTGCCACAAGGGTTCAAGACCCCAAAATTTGAGAAATATGATAGATACGGTGACCCTATCGCCCACTTGAAAAGGTATAACAACCAGTTAAGGGGTGTAGGAGGAAAAGAAGAGCTGCTGATGGCTTATTTTCGGGAAAACCTTGTGAGGGCAGCTTCTGAATGGTTCATTGACTAATATATCTCTTACTGGCATGTTTGGGATGACATAGTGCAAGCCTTCATCAAACAATTTCAGTACAACATTGACATTGCGCCGGATTGTAATTCCTTGTGCAATATGAAGAAAAAGCCATTCGAAGGTTTTAGGGAGTATGCCATCAAGTGGGAGGAGCAATCGACTAGAGTTAAGCCACCAATCGATAACCACTAGTTGATCACACTTTTTTTGGAGGCTCAAGAGCCTGATTACTTTTAGAATATGATGTCTACGATAGGTAGACCTTTCGCAGAAGCAATCAAAATAGGGGAGATGGTAAAAAACGTCCTGAAACTGGCAGAATTATAAGTCAATTTTCTCTCAAAGCCACCACCCAAGCTATCCAAAATGGTTCAGAGGTTTGGAAAATATAAAGAAGAGAGATGAAGGGTCCATAATGACTTCGGGATCTAGAGAAGTCAAAGAGGGGCATCACACCCTTATGTGCAAGTTCAGCAGGGGCAATCCAGCTACCCCCAATATTATTATCCCACGCCAATTCCTCAATACTCTATGGTCCCACCATAGTATACAATGTTCAATGCTCAATCATATGCTCGACCTCCCAATTAGTAGGTATGGGCACTAGCTCCAAGGATTCCCTAACCTCAGCAACAAAAATTTTGGTCACATTACAATGCTCGTCCCAAGCAAGATTATGGTCAAGAGCAAAGACCGGCAAAAAAATTCAATCTATTGGCTGAATTATACTCTAGTCTATTCCAGAAGCTGAAGCAAATGGGTGTGATTAGACTTATCGCTACCCACAACATGCATCCTAATTCACATCGATTTCAAGCAAATGCTAGATGTGAATATCATTCCGGTGCCCCAAGGTATATCACTGATTACTGTTGGACTCTGAAAAGAGCCATAGAGAGACTCATTTCTGAAAAATTGATTGTAGTGATGAATGTCGAAGACCATCCTAATGTGATAAACAACCCCTTGCCATCACACAATGATGTTTATTTTGTGGGAATGATTGGCCAAGGTCAAGAATATAAGTCAGACGGTTGGGCAGAAATGATAGTGGGTGCAGTTCAAGAAGAAACAAGTCTGGAAGTAAGTCCAAGCCGAGATGTGCCGTTGATTGTGAAAGGCGCCCCGAGATTAGAAAAGGTAACTTTATTTGTTCCCAAGGTCTCGAGGTTGGAAGTTCGCTCCAATAATCCAAGCCCAAGGTTGTATGTACTTGGAGGACACCTCATTGCAAGGTAGAATCAGGGAGGTGCAAAAGATATAACAGAGTCGATTATAATCAAACATGTCGTGCAACCCCCTATGACAAACACAAAAGCCACTCCTTGGAACTATAACAAAACTCTGATGATCTACAAAGGCAAGGAAATCATAAAGAAAGTGGGGGAAACTGGATGTTTGACTCGATGGGGAAGATGTTATTCTCCAGAAGAGTTGAGGAAGGCCAAGCAAATCAGAGAATGACAATTGCCAAAAAAGAAACCAGTCATTAAAACAGAGGCAGGAGAGTTTTTGAGAAAAATGAAAGTTCAGGATTACTCAATTATCGACCAGCTGAGAAAGACTGCTGCCCAAATCTCTCTACTATCCCTGCACATACGTTCCAAAGAGCATGCCCGTGCACAAATCAAGATCCTGAACGAGGCACATATCTAAGAAGAGACCACAGTGGACCAGTTAGAGAAGATGGCCAACAGATTTTTCGAGGTGAACAAAATATCCTTTACTGATGATGAACTTTCCGAGGAAGGAGCCGGGCACAATAGGGCTTTGCACTTGATGGTCAAATGTGGGGGGAATTATGTAAAGCCAGTCATGGTTGATGGAGGCTCGAGTTTAGATGTATGCCCTCTCTCTCTACCTTGAAAAGCAAGAAGATCAATACCGACAGAATCTGACCCAGCAATGTTCGCATCCGGGCTTTTGATGGCTTAGCGAGAGATACCATTGGGGAGATCAACCTCACCATGATTATTATGCCAGTTGACTTTGGATTATCTTACAAGTAGTGGACATGGTCACTTTTTATAACATTCTTCTTGGAAGGCCATGGATCCATACGGCCCGAGATGTGTCATCCACCTTGCACCAAATGCTCAAATTCACACATGACAGAAAATAAATTATGATTCACGGGGAAGACGAGTCTTCTATTTATAAAGACCCATTAATCCCCTGTATTGAGGTCAAGGAAGGGTATGTGTCCATTGTCTATCAGGATTTTGAAGTGGTTGTTGTGGACCATGTTGAAGAAGGAAAGACCATTCTGCATCCTTGTCTTTCCACCACATTTGTAATGGTGGTTGTAGTTATGCTGAGACAAGGTTATGAGCTAGGAAAAGGCTTGGGGTCATCACTGCAAGGAACTTTGCATGCTATTTCTCCTTTCCGTAACCAAGGTACTTTTGGCTTAGCTTTAGGCCGGCAGAAGTAGATGAAGACAAAGGCAAGCACCGCAAAAGGCATGGATGGTTCTTGCAACAACCTATCACTCACATTTTCTATATTTTTGTCAAGCCACGACTCTGAGGGTCGAAATTCCTCAGCGCATGCAAATGTTGATGAAATTTGCCATGGCCTCAGCCAAGCGTTTTCTGACGTGAATATGATCCAGGCTGGTGAAGGCACTTGTCGTGCTGATATGCAACTAATTAACCCAAAAACCATGCTCGAATACTAGGAATCAAATCCTCTCCCCACAAGGAAGGAGTCTTGGTAGTTTGTTGTTGCAGCTTCTTTTGTATTTTGGGTTACTTTCAGGGTTGTAATCCAAACATCTCAGTATGAATTGATTATTTTGATGTTAACCCTTCTATCCTTTCGAATTCAATGAAATGCAATTCAGTTTCCTATTAAGTTTTATATCTTTTCCTTTTCCTAATTCCTGTCATTTTATTCCATTTCAGTTTGGTTAATGTCGGCTTTAATAACATGATATGCATGTGGAATTCACACCCAGGTCTTAAAAAGCTGTCTAATATCGAAATAATACATCAAAAGGTTGAATATGATAAAGATGGGGTTGTGGAGAAAATAAAAAGAGAGTTGGAACAATTCGAAAACAAGCCTAAGCCCAACCTCATAAAACTGAGCTAATTAATATCGAAAGTCATAAAAAAGATAGAGAAACGAAGATAAGCATTCACACTAAACAAAGTAAGTTCTGAGATGTGTTTGCTATGTCTTACGATGATATGCCGGGTTTAAGTGCTGATCTAGTGGTTCATAAGCTTCATACATATCCTGGTTTTCCACCAGTCCAACAAAAGCAACGAAAATTTAAAACATACATGAGTTACAAAATCAAAGAGGAAATAATAAAGCAACTGAGCGCCAATATGGTTAGAGATGTCCGATAAACCACCTGGATGGAAAATGTTGTGTCTGCACCAAAGCAGGATGAAAAAACCAGAATCTGTGTTGATTATAGGGAACTTAACAAAGAAAGTCCAAAGGATAATTTTCCTTTTCCAAATATCTACATTTTTGTAGATAATTACGCAAAACATGAGATACAATCGTTCGTGGAATGCTACGCTGGGTACTGCCGAATTCTAATGGATGAGGATGATGCACAAAAGACTGCTTTCACCACTCTATAGTGTATTTATTATTATAGGCTAATGCCATTTGTTTTAACGAATGCAGGGGCAACTTACATGAGGGCTATGACCACCATTTTTCACGACATAATGCATAAAGAGATTGAAGTATATGTCGATTATGTCATCATAAAATCAAAGATACAGGCTGATCACGTGTGTGATTTGAAATTCTTCGAACGGCTTCAAAGACATAACCTTAAGCTCAATCCAACGAAGTGTGAATATGGGGTTCCATCTGAGCAACTCCACAGTTTAATAGTCAGCTGTAGAGGCATCATATTGGATCCATATAAGATAAAGTCCATTCGAGATTTTCCACCCTCGAAGAACAAAAAAGAAGTCATGAGTTTGTTTCCGAGGTTGAACTAGATCAGTAGGTTCATTGCTCAGCTCACAACTACATGTGAGCCCATCTTTAAGTTTCTGAAAAAGGATGCTACTATCAAGTGGATAGAAGATTTCCAAAAAGCTTTTGACAGGATAAAAGATTATCTGTCAAAACCCCCTGCACTAGCCCCACCTGAACCTAGTAGGCCTTTGTTTTTATATCTATCAGTGATGGATAATTCCTTTGGATGTGTTCTGGGTAACATGATTCAACAGGCAATCTATTATTTGAGCAAGAAGTTCACCAATTATGAGGTTAAGTACACTCTTTTAGAAAGGACATGGTGTTCCTTGACTTGGGTCGCTCAGAAGATGAGACATTATATTTTGGCCTACACTACTTATCTCATACCCAGAATGGATCATTTGAAGTACATCTTCAAAAAGGCAATGCCCACTGGCAGGCTCACAAAATAGCAAATCCTGCTCACAGAGTTCGACATCGTCTATGTCACTCGCACCGCGATGAAAGCACAAGCTTTGGCAGATCATTGGGCAGAGAATCCAGTTGATGATGAATATATTCTACTCAGCACTTACTTCTCAGACGAAGAGGTAAACTCAATAAAGGAAGTATTGCAAGACGATAACCTTGTATGGAAAATGTATTTTGATGGGGCTATCAATATCAAAAGAGTTGGGATCGGGCCAATCCTCATCTCACCTATTGGACATAATTACCTTGAAGTGACCTAGCATTGGCTCTTCTATACCAATAATACAGCAGAATATGAAGCTTGTATCATGGGTTTGAAAATGGCCATCGATCTGGATGTGCATGAACTATTGGTTATGCGAGATTCTAACTGGCTTATTCGGCAAGCCCAAGGTGAATGGGAGACTCGAGACATCAAGCTTATTTCGTACATACAATGTGTGCAAGACTTGAGCAAAAGCTTCAAATCCATCAAGTTCAGGTGCATTCCGAGGTTTCACAATGATCTAGCCAATGCCTTAGCTACTTTAGCCTCCATACTCCCTTATCCAAGAAACACTCATTTTGATCCACTAGAAATCCAAGCTCGGAATCAACACGGTTACTACAATACAATTGAGACAGAACCAGTTAGTGAACCATGGTGTCATGATATAAATGATTCCTTAAAACACGAGAATATCAAGAGCATGTCAAAAAGGATAAAAAAAGAACTATAAGGCAGCTTGCCGGTGGTTTCTTCCTGAATAGGGAAATTTTGCACAAGAGGACCATAGATTTAAACTTGTTGAGATGCATAGATTCCACGGAAGCAAAACAGATCATGAGTGAAGTGCATTTAGGAGTATGCGGACCTCACATGAATGGATATGTTTCGGCGAAGAAGATTATATGGGAAGGGTATTATCGGCTTACTACAAAGCGAGATTATTTTAGTTTTGTCCACAAGTGTCACTAATGCAAAATTCATGGTGACCTGATTCACTCGCCTTGTTCGGAGTTGCATCCCGTGTAATCTCCTTGGCCTTTCGTTTCTTGGGGACGGGATGTTATTGGGCCAATCAAGCCAAAGGCTTCAAATGAGCATAGATTCATTTTGTTGCAATTGATTACTTCACCAAGTGGGTGGAGGCTGTCACTTTCAAAGCAATCACCAAGAAAGTTGTGGTAGACTTTGTTCATTCCAACATCATATGTCGCTTTAGTATCCCAAAGACCATTATCACTGACAATGTAGCCAATCTAAATAGTCATTTGATGAAGGAGGTATGCAAACCATTTAAAATAATGCATTACCATTCTATCCCTTATCGGCCAAAAGCCAATGGAGCCGTTGAAGTGGAGAATAAGAACATCAAGAAGATTCTAAGGTAGATGATCCAAGGTTCTAGGCAATGGCATGAAAATTTGCCTTTTGCCCTTTTGGGATACCGCACGACTATTTGCACTTCTGTTGGTGCAACTCTATATCTGCTTGTATATGGAACTGAAGCTATAATACCTGCTGAAGTCGAAATTCCCTCTCTCATAATTAATGTGGAATTAGAGATTAAAGACAGTCAGTGGGTCAAGACCCGATTAGAACAACTGATGTTGATCAATGAAACACAGCTAGCAGTAGTGTGTTTCAGCCAGTTATACCAGCAAAGAATGGCACGCGCTTGCAATAAGAAAGTGCACCCAAGGCATTTTGAGGTAGGCCAGCTAGTTTTGAAACATGTCCTTCCACACCAGGTAGAAGCTAAAGCAATGTTTGCCTCGAACTGGCAAGGACCCTACATCATTAGGAAAGTGTGACCAAATGGGTCCTTGCACTTGGTAGACGAAGAAGGACGGGTACAAGACATGACTATTAATGCAAATACAATAAAAAGATATTATGTCTTATATATACTCACTGTATAATTTTCACGCATTGATTTTATCAGATCAAGATGACGAAAGCTATCATTTGCTCGCGATTCCAACTAGGTTTCACCCTTTTGTTAACTCTTTTGAGACGTATTTGTATTCTTTGTTTCTGGAACCTATGTATTTGTAAAACCAAAAAAAAGGAAATAAAGGGGTCAAACAACATATCTTCTAAGCGATTGAACTACGTCCGACCTGATTTCGAAAGGATACAGTGGCAGCCTTACCCTTGGTTCATGCCCATCACAAGAAAAAATCCATATTCCGAATACTCCAAAACTGGGTTGAAGTTTGTATTATTTAATGGTTTTTCTGTAAAAACATTTCCAAAAGTTGTAATAAGTTCAGGGTTCATTTTTGCCTTTTACCTTTCAAGAACTTCTAATCAATTTTTTTAGAATGTTTGAAATCCATATGCCAAAGGCATTGGGAAACCTCCTGCATGCAGTATCTTAGTCAATTAAAAGAAAGAATGAGAGAGTGTTATCAGCGAAAACCTGTACGAGCACTATAAGGCGACAGTGAGCAGAGAAATGAGAGAGTCTTATAAGGTAAAAACCTATATTGGCACCATAAGGGACGGTTAGTACAGAAATAAGAGAGCTTAGTTAGCGAAAACCTGCAAAGACCGCTACTAGCCGAATGAGGGTCTTCGATTATCCGTCTTGAGCACAACTAAGAAAATTTCAAGATGAATATTCACGATGGATATTGAGAATTAGACAACTCAAACGGATCAGACGTCCAATCCAGAATACATGTCATGATTCATTGAAGTCCGCACACACCTCCAGTTATGTCTCCCTATTTCCGTCCCCCAAAATGACACCTTTTTGTTTAAGCACAGTTCTTTTTCACTTATTTACCCATAATTTTTCTTTGAGCCCCTTTCGGTCTAATACTGCATCAAAAGTAAAGCAAAAAAATTGTTGTAAAACTGGCTATGGCTTCCATATAATATCGTCACAATTTGGTGCATATATGGGATTGACGAAGGCACGAATCCATATGTGACCTGATTTGATAAGACGAACAAAGTGTCTCAAAGAAACTGAAATGGCCGCCTAAGAAAGACCTGCTTCATGAGAAAAGTTGATAAGCACTACGGACACAAACTGTATGGGTTAGCTGAGTTTTATTTTAAAGAAAAATTGCCTTGGAGACAAGGGTGGAGGTACCAGGGACATCTAGGTATGACACAGTTAGGGGAAATATTGGAAAGCCAAGTTCTCCAGAAAATTATACAGAGCAGTTGAGCATCTTGGTACCATGTTGACAAATTGGTTCTTCGACAATAGTGGCCATGAATCAAACTGCTCAGGGCATCACGGCCACAAACCAACCAACACTTTGAAAACGCACAAACTTTTCTTTGTTTGAAGCAGGACTAAAGCAGTTCAAAATGAAGATTCTAAACGAACAAATGTCACCAAACGTAAGCTCCTTAAAATATCCATTTTCTTTTATTGTCAGCATGCATCACTATTGTTCATACCTCCCATTTTTTGTAGCTTAACTCAGGTAGAATCTTTTCCTCTAGGGGGATCCAGCTCATATTATCGGGTAGAAGTTACTCTTCGCTCAGGGTTTTCTACGTAGCTTAACCCAGGAAGAACTGTTTCTCCTAGGGGGATCCTGCTTATATTTCTGGGTAGAAGTACTCTTAACTCAGGGTGTTTTATATAGCTTAACTAAGGTAGAACCATTTCTCCTAAGGGGATCCAGATCATAGTTCCGGGTAAAAGTACTCTTTGCTCAGGGTATTTTATGTAGCTTAACTCAGGTAGAATCCTTTCGCCTAGGGGGATCCAGCTCATAGTTCCGGGTAGAAGCACTGTTCACTCAGGGTGTTTTACGCAGCTTAACTCAGGTAGAACAGTTTCACCTAGAGGGATCCAGCTCATACTTCCAGGTAGAAGTAATCTTTGCTTAGATTGTTTAATATAGCTTAACTCAGGTAGAAAAATTTAGCCTAGGGAGATCCAGCTCATAGTTTCGGGTAGAAGTACTCTTCGCTCAGGATGTTTTATGTAGCTTAACTCAGTAGAACCTTTTTGCCTAGGAGGATCCGGCTCGTATTTTCGGGTAGAAGTAATATTTGCTCAGGTTGTTTAACATAGTTTAACTCAGGTAGAACCTTTTTCACCTAGAGGGATTTAACACTTTATCGATAAATGCATGATGCTAACTCCTGATTCTATTTCCTTCCAGTAAGATAGGGTACTAACCCTTGGTTAAATTTTCTTTCAGTAGTACATGGTACTGATCCCTAGTTACACAATCATTCGTTACAAATTTTATCTCTTTTAGTTAGTTTATACTCTATTTCTATATGCCTTTCAATAAATTAGATAGTTTATAGGTTTCGCTGAAAACTCACAAAATTTTCCTAGTAAAAACTGGGACAGAAAAGTTTTGTTTATTTTGTTCGTCTTTGATGGCTTTGCAGGCCTCGCCGTAGAGCACAGGTTATGATGATCAAAGCTTGTAGTTTCAATTATCATCAGAAGGACGATCACATGATAGTTGAAGTTAACTTTGACAACGTGTCAGCAACACAGTTTCTCAAGATTCATCTTCTCAAGTTTTGAGCAGGAAATCAAGCAATTGAGAAGAAGGGATAATCTTTTCTTCAAAAGGGCATCAAGATCCAATCTAAGGTCAACACAAGCGAGCAAGTCAAGAATCAAGATTTGACTCTACGAGACACATAGATAGGAATTTTGTAACTCTTAGCTTGCAGGAATATGAAGTTCTCTTCTTCTTTAATGTAAGCAACAAGTAATAGTCAACAACAACAATAGCAATAGCAGCAAAAAAACAGTCTTAACTCTAGTTATTGGTAGTCCCAGCTACCAAATTTTTCCAGAACTACACTGACCTGATTCCTTTATAGCCAAGGATATGTAAGAAACTTCAGAAGCAAGGTTCAGTCACGTTTTTTCAAACATGATTTCATTGGAGTGGTACACGAGCAAAATTAGCTATGGCATTCCCTTTTTTTGCACGAAAACTCTTCATGTTCTCGAGCAAAGAGGGGCAGCTGTAAATACTTAATTTTTTCTTTTTCTTTACTCATACATTATACCCTTTTTAGATTTATTTTGTGTGTGTTTGTAGCGTTTAGCATTAGAGTTCTTAAATATTGAGTGATGGGTTTAATATGGATTGATTTTGTTTGTTTTAAAGGACAATTGGCCCAAAACATGGACCAAATCTGTGACCCAATTTATTCGACCAACCTAGCTCAAGACCCCAACCAGACGCGCCAAAACATCATCGTTTTGGTTAAGTGGCTGAGATTTAATCTTCGCCACACATCTTGACTTGATCCAACGGTCCTAATTTAATCTCCCACCCAGGTACATAAAGCCTAAAATCCCCAAACTTTTCCCCATTTCCCCTTATTTCCCCTTTCTTCTTCTCTCTTATCACTCTCTCTCTCTCTCTCTCTCTACTCCTCTTTCCGCCACCACCTGCTCCACAGTGGTTCCGCAAGAAATCGCCACTACCGGCCGGCCACCCCTAATCAACCCCAAAATTTCACCATCTCCTCTCCTCTTCCCCTTCTTTCTGCCTATACCACTCAAAATCCTCCAAAACATCTCAATCTCACCAAATCTAAACCTAAGCGTAACCTATGTGCCACCCATCGCCGTTCACCGCCTCCAATATCCGCCGAATTCGCACTATTTCCTCCTCTTATCCTCCTCCCTCCATATCTCCGACTCATGCCCCCAAAATCCCCATCACTACCGACCGGAACTCCCCATTGTCCCGCCATTTCTGCCCTCCCACTACCTCATTCTTTAAGCCTATTCGATCCAAAGACTTCTGTTTCCTTCTAGTATGATGCCAGAACTTATTTGTTTAGGCGTATACTAAAATGAAGCTTGTGTTTCAGGGTCGGATATTCGTTAGTTGATATCCTCGGCATCTTCGTGTTGTGCGATCTGGCTTTGAATGTACTCGAGTTTTGGTAACACCTTTTTCCTTTTTCTGATTTCGTTCTTGTAATTAGCATCAGGTTTAAAGTTTAATTCTCATTACGTTTATGTTGCTCTTATAAAATTAAGTAGTAATCTATTACTTGCTATAATGTCATTGTATGCTACTTCAAATCATTCCTTTCGTTGCTCGTCGTGGTTAGTTTAGACGTATCAGTTAGGTGACTGAGATCAATTAAGCTACTTTTTTGACTCATTAATAATCCAAGGTTCTAGGCAATGGCATGAAAATTTGACTTTTGCTCTTTTGGGATACCGTATGACTATTTGCACATCTGTTGGTGCAACTATGTATCTGCTTGTATATGGAACTGAAGCTATAATACCCGCTAAAGTCGAAATTCCCTCTCTCAAAATTATTGTGGAATCAGAGATTAACGACAGTGAGGTGGTCAAGACCCGATTAGAACTATTGATGTTGATCAATGAAACACGACTAGCAGTAGTGTGTTTCGTCCAGTTAGACCAGCAAAGAATGGAACGCGCTTGCAAAAAGAAAGTGCGCCCAAGGCAGTTTGAGGTAGGCCAGCTAGTTTTGAAACGCGTTCTTTTGCACCAGGTAGAAGCTAAAGCAAAGTTTTCCTCAAACTGGCAAGGACCCTACATCATTAGGAAAGTGTGACCAAATGGGTCTTTGCACTTGGTAGACGAAGAAGGACGGGTACCAGACATGACTATTAATGCAAATACAATCACAAGATATTATGTCTGATATATACTCACTGTAGAATTTTCACGCATAGATTTTCTCAGATCTAGATGACGAAAGCTATCATTTTCTCGCTATTCCACATAGGTGTCACCATTTTGTTAACTCTTTTGAAACGTATTTGTATTCTTTGTTTCTGGAACCTGTGTACTTGCAAAAGCAAAAAAAAGGAAATAAAGGGGTCAAACAACAAATCTTCCAAGCGATTGAACTACGTCCGACCTGATTTCGAAAGTGTACGGTGGCAGCCTTTCCCTGGGTTCGTGACCATCACAAGAAAAAATCCATTTTCCGAATACTCCAAAACTGGGGTAGAAGTTTGTATTATTTTATGGTGTTTCTGAAAAAACATTTCCAAAAGTTGTAATAAGTTTAGGGTTCATTTTGCCTTTTTACCTTTCAAAAACTTCTAATCATTTTTCTGAGAATGTTTGAAGTCCCTATGCCAAGGGCATTGGGAAACCTCTCACATGCAATATCTTAGTCAAGAAAAAGAAATAATGAGAGTCTTATTGGCGAAAACCCATACGGGCACTATAAGGCGACAGTGAGCAGAGAAATGAGAGAGTCTTATTGGTAAAAACCCATATTGGCACCATAAAGAGACGATTATTACAGAAATAAGAGAGGTTAGTTAGCGAAAACCTGTAAAGACCGCTACTAGATGAATGAGGGTCTTCGATTATCCAGCATGAGCACAACTAAGAAAATTTCAAGATGAACATTTACGATGAATTTTGAGAATTAGACAGCTCAAACGGATCAGACGTCCAGTCTAAAATGCATGTCATGATTCATTGAAGTCCGCACATACCTCCAGATATGTCTCCCTATTTCTTTCCCCAAAAGTGACAACTTTTTGTTTAAGCACAATTCTTTTTCACTTATTTACCTATAATTTTTTTTTAGTCCCTTTCGGTATAATGCTCATCAAAAGCAAAGCAAATAAATGGTTGTAAAACTGGCTATGGTTTCCATATAATATCGAGCACAATTTCGGGCATATATGGCATTGACGAAGGCACAAATCCATATGTGATCAGATTTTATAAGACGAACAAAGTGTCTTAAAGAAACTGAAACAGTCGCCTAAGAAAGACCTGCTTTATGAGAAAAGTTGATAAGCACTACAGATACAAACTGTACTGGTTAGCTGAGTTTTATTTTAAAGAAAAATTGCTTGGAGAAAAGGGTGGAGGTACCAGGGACATCTAGGTATGACACAGTTAGGGGCAATATTGGAACTCCAAGTTCTCCAGAAAATTATACAGAGCAGCCGAGCATCTCGGTACCATGTTGACAAATTGGTTCTTCGACAGTAGTGGTCGTGAGTCAAACTGCTCAGGTCATCATGGCCACAAACCAACCACTACTTTTAAAACTCACAAACTTTTCTTTGTTTGAAGCAGGAACAAAGCAGTTCAAAATGGAGATTCTAAAAGAACAAATGCCACCAAACGTAAGCTCCTTAAAATATCCATTTTCTTTTATTGTCAGCATGCATCACTATTGTTCACACCTCCTATTTTTTGTAGCTTAACTCAGGTAGAATCTTTTCCCCTAGGGGGATCCAGCTCATATTACTGGGTAGAAGTTACTCTTCGCTCAGGGTTTTCTACGTAGCTTAACCCAGGAAGAACTGTTTCTCCTAGGGGGATCCAGCTCATATTTCTGGGTAAAAGTACTCTTCACTCAGGGTGTTTTATATAGCTCAACTCAGGTAGAACCATTTCTCCTAAGGGGATCCAGATCATAGTTCCGGGTAAAAGTACTCTTCGCTCTGGGTGTTTTCGTACCTTAACTCAGGTAGAATTCTTTCGCCTAGGGGGATCCAGCTCATAGTTCTAGGTAGAAGCATTGTTCACTCAGGGTGTTTTACGTAGTTTAACTCAGGTAGAACAGTTTCACCTATAGGGATCCATCTTATAGTTCCGGGTAGAAGTAATCTTCGCTAAGATTGTTTAACACAGGTTAACTCTGGTAGAACAATTTAGCCTAGGGAGATCCAACTCATAGTTTCGGGTAGAAGTACTCTTCGCTCAGGATGTTTTACGTAGCTTAACTCGGTAGAACCGTTTCACCTAGGAGGATCCAGCTAAGAGTTTCGGGTAGAAGTAATATTTTCTCAGGTTGTTTAATATAGTTTAACTCAGGTAGAACCTTTTTCACATAGAGGGATTCAATACTTTATCAATAATGCATGGTGCTAACTACTGATTCTATTTCCTTCCAGTAAGATAGGGTACCAACCCTTGGTTACATTTTCTTTCAGTAGTACATGGTACTGATCCTTGGTTACACAATCATTCGTTACAAATTTTATCTCTTTTAGCTAGTTTAAACTACTATTTCTATATGCCTTTCAATAAATTAGAAAGTTTATAGGTTTCGCTGAAAACTCACAAAATTTTCCTAGTACAAACTAGGGCAGAAAATTTTTGTTTGTTTTGTTCGTCTTTGATGGCTTTGCAGGCCTCGCCGCAGAGCACAAGTTATGACGATCGAAGCATGCAGTTTCAGTTATCATCAGAAGGACGATCACAGGATAGTTGAAGTTAACTTTGACAACGTGTCGGCAACACAGCTTTTCAAGATTCATCTTCTCAAGTTCTGAGCAGGAAATCAAGCAATTGAGAATTAGGCATAATCTTTTCTTCAAAAAGGCATCATGATCCAATCTAAGGTCAACACAAGCGAGCAGGTCAAGAATCAATATATGACTCCACGAGACACATAGATAAGAATTTTGTAACTCTTAGCTTGCAGGAATTTGTAGTTATCTTCTTCTTTAATGTAAGCAACAAGTAATAGTCAACAACAACAATAGCAATACCAGCAACATCAACTGTCTTAACTATAGTTTTTGGCAGTCCCAGCTACCAAATTTTTCTAAAACTACACTGACCAGATTCTTTTATAGCCAAAGATATGTAGGAAACATCAGAAGCAAGGTTCAGTCACATTTTTTAAAACATGCTTTCATTGGAGTGGTACACGAGCAAAATGAGCTATGGTATTCCCTTTTTTTGCACGAAAACTCTTCATGTTCTCGAGTAAAAAGGGATAGCCGTAAATATCTAATTTTTCTTTTTCTTTTCGCTTACATTATATCCTTTTTAGATTTATTTTGTTTGTGTTTGTAGCTTTTAGAATTAGAGTTCTTAAATATTGATTGATGGGTTTAATATGGATTGATTTTGTTTTTTATAAAGCACAATTGGCCCAAAACATGGACCAAATTTGTGGCCCAATTGCATTCGACCAACTAGCTCAAGACCCCAACCAGACGTGCCAAAATATAATCGTTTTGGTTAAGTGGCTGAGATTTAATCTTCGCCACACATCTTGACCTGATCCAACGGCCCTAATTTAATCTCCCACCCAGGTATATAAAGCCTAAAATCTTCAAAATTTTCCCTATTTCCCCTTTCTTCTTCTCTCTTCTCTCTCTCTCTCTCTCTCTCTCTCTCTCTCTCTGTACTCCTCTATCCACCACCACCTGCTCCACGTTGGTTCCGCCAGAAATTGCCACTGCCGGCCGGCCACCCCCAATCAACCCCAAAATTTCACCATCTCCTCCCCTCTTCCCCCCTTTTCTGCCTATACCACTAAAAATCCCCCAAAACATCTCAATCTCACCAAATCTAAACCTAAGCATAACCTAGGTGCCACCCATCGTCGTTCACCGCCTCCAATATCCACCGAAATTGCACCATTTCCTTCTCTTCTCCTCCTCCCTCCATATCTCCAACTCATGCCCCCGAAATCCCCATCACTACCGACCCGAACACCCTATTGTCCCGCCATTTCTGCCCTCCCACTACCTCATTCGTTAAGCTTATTCGATCCAAAGACTTATGTTTCCTTCTAGTATGATGCCAGAACTTATTTATTTATGCCTATATTAAAAGGAAGCTTGCGTTTCGGGGTCGGATATTTGTTGGTTGATATCCTCGGCATCTTCGTGTTGTATGATTTGGCCTCCAATGTACCCGAGTTTTGGTAACTCCTTTTTCCTTTTTTTGATTTCGTTCTTGTAATTAGCATTATGTTTAAAGTTTAATTCTCATTCACATTTATGTTGCTCTTATAAATTTAAGTAGTAATTTATTGTTTGCTATTATGTCATTGTATGCTACTTCAAATCATTCCCTTCATTGCTCGTCGTGGTTAGTTTAGACGTATCAGTTAGGCGACTGAGATCAATTAAGCTACTTTTTGACTCATTAATCATTTAGTTAGTTACATTAATCTTATTTGTATGTGATATTTCTATGCCTTCCTTCGTGTAAGTTTATTTTTATTAGTTTAGTTTTGTTGATTAATTGTTGGTCAGATCAGAATCAATAGTGTTAGTTGTCGTGTTTCATTATACCTCCGGACTTTAACTGAAGTTTCAAAAGTCTTTGGACTCCAACTGGAACATGAATCCTTCCTTTAGGTTTCTAATTATTGTTTCCTGCTACTTTATTGTAGTTATTGTACTAATGTAAGTTCTGTTAGTGGTCGATTCTCGTTCGTTTTCTTTCTAGTTTTCAGTTTCGTCTTCACTTAGTCAAACCTTTTCACTAAGTTTGTTTTCTCTGTTAACATGTGCCTTCCTTGGTTTGATTTTAGTCTTTAGGTTTTAAGTTCTCTTGTTTGATTAATGGTTCAGTGTTAAGTTTCAGTTACAAGTTTGTGGTAGATCAACTATGTTCTGATTACTTGCTTTTCATTTGGTTTGAGCTGAAGGTTAGGTAAGTTGATCATGATTTACGGTACAAAGTAGCTTACCTTTTAGTGCTAGAGTTGCTTAAATACTCCATTTTTACCTCATGCTTCTGCCACAGTTGTTGAAGAATTGTCCTTTTCCCTTTTGAACAGTTTTTAGCACAAAAAGTGAGTCTTTTGAGCAGTTTTTTTGGTGAACCAAAAGCTCTCCAAGAATGACTATCTTTTCTTACTTAAGGACTTATCCTTTCATATTTTACATCATATATCACACTTAGATAACATCCTTAGAGTTGTTTGAATATACAAAAGTTGAGAGAAAAATCAACTGCTAAAAAATATAATAGTAAGCTGAAATTGCGAGCTTTAGGGGGGAGGGGTCTTTGAGTGTATAATTATTTTAGAAAAACGGTGGAGTCTTAGAGTTTGTTTCTGAGTTCCTTCTCTTGAAAAAATCACTGGTTTTACTAAGATTTCTGGGCTACTTTAACACTGTTGATTTCACTACTGTTCCTATTGCTGCATCTGCTATTTTTGCTGTTGTTTCTGCTCGTTTCACTATTGTATTGTTTTCTGCTATTCAGGTCACCTTCAAAATTTGTAATGCAACTTTTATAGTGATTGACTGAAGATAAGGACCATTCAGCTCTTCATACATATTTGATGCGCTTTACTGGATTGGATAAACGTTTGACATGATATCCATGTTTCAGTCCTACAATTTGTAATTGTTATATACACATTGGTAGTTAAAACAACATTCTGCTAGCATATTTTAGTTGCAGAAAAGTTAAAGAACTCATAGGGCCGATTATTATGGGTAGATTTGGGACCTTTTTATCCAAAGCTCAACATAATTTTCGAACATTTTGTGCTCAAGTGTTAAAGTTTAGTTGGTTATTAGATCTGTAATGTGTAACTTCAGTTTTAAGGTCCTTTTCTTGTGGTCTGAAGTTGCTTTGTAAAACACTAAATGTTTAGCCGTGAGGTTCTCTGCTATTTGCTTTGTGTTGGGGAATTAGTCTGTCGCTACTTTGTTTAAGTTGTTCGTGCCTACTTGGCTTAAGTTCTCTATTGTATTCTCCTCCAAGCAGGTCTCTTATTCATTGTTTTCATTAATAAGTGTGTTTTAAGTGAGAACCTAAAAAGGATATTAAGGTTCAAAATGAGGAATTGATAGTCTATTAATCTCATTCGTGGTCATGTTTTTCGTGGGTCCATTTGGTGTCATTTTATAGTAATTGGACTTACCAAAGTTAAAGTTTGTACTTTTACTAATGTGGAAAGAACTGTTGCATCGTTTCTTTATGGAATTTGAGAGTACATGTAGATAAGATTTAAGATACAAAAAATAGGAGTTATGTTGCTTATTGGGCATTGTATTCATATTAGATAACGAATTCAAATCCATTTAGCTTCTTCGTCTTCCCTCGATATCTTTTCTTTGACATATTCTTACCACTTTAATAAAACAATCATATTGCCTTAATTGGTGCGAGTAGACTCAATATAAACTAAATATCCATACATGGTTCCGCTACCTTCGTGCTGCAAAGAGGTCTACTTTTTATGGTCTGATCTTTAAATAATAGGTTTAACAAAGATAAATAATTTGGTCTTAACCGATGTCAGGAAGACTCGCTTCAAAGTAAGTATATAAATAAAATGGCAAGGTCGTGAAGGCACGTCGTATTCCAATATTCTTTATCCTCAAAAATAAAGTTTTTATTTTGATTAACTTCGAATAGGCTCCACTTTCAGGTGTGATACACGAGCTAAGGTCGGGGATACTCGTCTTGGTTAGTGTAAGATAGGGTCGGGAATACTCACCCTAGTTTGAGATTAATGAAGTCATCAACAATAAAGGCGGACATAGGCAAAACATAAAACCCATAAAAAGCATAGTATATTTAAAATTAATTTAAAGATAAGTGTAGTCAATAAAGCAACCGTGTTAGAACTACGGGACTCGAGGAATGCCTTGCACCTTCTCCCCGGTCAACAAAATTTCTTACCTGGACTTTATTTTCGCAGACCAATAACAAAAAGAGTCAAATATTCCTTTGACTAAGATTCAAATAAAAGGTGACTTGGTGTCGCGCTCCCTTTTTCCTTCCTCACGAAAATCTGGGTTTTGACATTCATTGGGAACAACTCGTTTCCTTTTGGAAGATATCCTATGCGTGTACTGCCCGTCCCTTCTTTGTGGCCCTAGAGGTATTTAGGACCTCTAGTTTAGGTAGTTCTAGACCATCCTAAGGTACTTAAAGGAGAAAAATCTATGCATCAATCAAAACAGTTAGGACTGCACAAAACAAAGAACAATTAAAGGCTCAGATTTTACCTCCACAAAGGAATAAGTAGGTGCACGTCTCAAACAACAGTTTATGGTATTAAGAGAAAAACTTAGAATATGATATCTAGGTGAGTAGATAGTTTACCGTATTGAATTAGGACCAAAGTGTCAAAGAACGTAATCCTATTTGCCTACTGATTCTTTTAAAAATATTGAATGGGAGCAGTCTCAAATAAGAAGGAACAATTTTATAGTTGGAGGATTTTAATCGCCCTACAGGCTTGCCTAGGTGCATAATAATGATGTCCTATGAGCATCCTATATAAACGTTGATCAGGAGTGCAGTAAAACAATAAACGATTTTACACAGGCAATTTGAATCCTATAGGCATGCTTCCTAATGATGTTAATTAACACAACATTTGAAGAGATGAGTAGGTCAGTCAATTAAACCGATTCAGAATCTACGAACATGAGTTAAAGTGATTTTAAATCTAACTAAACTGGATTTAGATCCTCTAGGCATGATTTGTAATTAAACATAAAGTACAACAAACACAATTTATTTGACAAAAGTGAAATCCCTAAAGGATTGATTTCTATTGGAGCTGATTTTAACTCCTATAAGCATGGTATCAAATTACTAAAAGATGATTTTGATCTTATAGGCATCATGTCTAATTATATAAAAGTAAAATAAGCAGAATTCATTGAAACCAAAGGAGATCCTATTGGCATTTTATCTAACAAACACATTTGAACAAAATGAGCCCCTATAGGCATGTTATCTATCAAACACATTTGAATTGAAATAGACCCTATAGGCATGTTATTTAACAAAAGCACATTTGACTTGAAACGGACCTATAGCATGTTATCTACCCCAACTTAACCACAGTATGTGACTACCAACCCTTTTTTCACTAATCTCCCCAATATTTATTTACAAATAATTATTACAGACCAATAACTGAATAAATTACATAAATATAAATATAAATTAACCTATAGGGAGCCTGAAGTAGGCCCAAAACAGTGTCTAAGCCTTTAGTAGTCTCAAGTGCCCAAAGTTCCATAACCCAATTTCATATCTAGGTGTGTCAGAGTTCCCTAAGGACCTCAAGGATCCCGGGCAGTGCTCACACCAGACCATTCGCAAGTAAGAACTGATTTATGTGCAGTGTGGAAGTGCTAGCCCTGATATTCTAGAGCTCCGAGAGATCTCAAGGGTCTCAAAGCGGTACACATATTAGGGGGAAGGACTTGGTAATCTAAGAGTAATGTGAGAGTGCATAATGACTTAAAAGAGTTTGTTAAATAGTAGCCAAAGGGGTCGTAAGGGTAAAATATTTTCTAAAATCAGTACTAGTTAGGGTGGAAACAGTTTGAGCAAACATGAAGAACATTTTGAGATCAGAGAGCAAGTCACAGAACACACAGTATCAGAAATATTTTTTTGGCAAGCAGACTCTTCATAGAAGGAGATAGGGATTGGGGACACACAGAATACAACCTACTGTATAAGCAAATAGATATACAAATGAGGTTGTGGAATTGACAATTTAGTTAAAAGATTACAATACAGACGTGTGGTAACGCATAAGTCTTAGACATGATGTGACGACCCGAAGGGGTCATCACTTGTTTTCTTACCCATTCTGTACTTCCGATGCCTTGAAACCCTCATTTAGGGTTGCCTCAATTTGCGTGCACAGTCCGGGCGTGTAGTCGAAAAGCTTAAGTATGAATTATGTGAGAAAAATGCTAAATTTTGATATTAAAATGAGTAAATTTGACTTTGATCAACATTTTGGGTAAACGGATCCGGACCCATGATTTGACAGTCTCGGAGGGTCCGTAGGAAAATATGGGATATGGGCGTATGCCCAAAATCGAATTCCGAGTTCCAAGCCCGAGAAATGAAATTTTATGTGAAATTGTTTTCTAGAAATAATTAAGGAAATTGGATATGAAATTTTATTAGAAGACTATGGTATCAGGCCCGTATTTTGGTTCTGGCACCCGATACAAATCTTATATGTGATTTAAGCACTTTCTATAAAGTTTGGTTGAAAACGGACGTCGTTTGATGTGTTTCGGGCTTAAAATGGAAATTTTATAATCTAAGAAAATTTTGAAGCAATCATGAGTTTTAAGGCTTGATTCGATATATATGATGTTATTTTGGCAATTTGATCGCACGAGAAAGTTCGTAGGGTGTTTTTGAGGTTGTGTGTATGTTTGGTTTGGAGCCCCGAGGGCTCGGGTGAGTTTTTGATAGGCCACGGGGTGAAAATTTTGGACTTGAGGAATTGGAGGCCTGCAGGCTTCGCATTTCCCAAACTTTTCTCGCAATTCCTAGGATTTTTCGCATTTCCCAAACTTTGTTCACAATTCCCATATCTGCAACCTACATTTTTCATACTTAGTCGATTTTTAAGACATTTTCACCCCATTTTCAAAACACAACTCCTTTGGGTGCTTTTTCAAGAACAAACCTTCTTCCAAATTAATTGTAAGTTGATTTTTACTCATTTCTTTCAATCATTAACATCATTTAACATGTTTTCAACTTAAAGTAAGGGATTTTCATGGGTGAAATTGGGTGTTTTGGATAGAATTTATATTTTTCTAAAATTAGGGATTTGGACCTCAAATTGTGGTCTGATTTCAAAACAAATCATATATTTGGGTTCGTGGGGGAATGGGTAATCAGGTTTTGGTTCGAACCTCGAGTTTTGACCACGTTGGCCTGAGGGGCATTTTGGTCATTGTACCTAAATTCGTGTCTTAGCTTTAATTAAATAGTAGAATTAGTTGCTTGAGATGTTATTTATAATGTGTGATTGAATTGAATTGATTTGGGCTATTTGGAGTCGAGTACTCGTGGCAAGAACGTGGTTGCTAGTTGATTTTTGTTGGTTCGAGGTAAGTATCTTGCCTAACCTTGTGTGGGGGACTTCCCCTTAGGATTTGAGTCTTCTTTGTTGATTGTATTCCTTGTACGCGAGGTGACGAGTGCGTGCTCGGATTTATTTGTGGAAAAATTGTCCCTTTTTGGTTCTTAGATCCTTGAAATTACCTAATATGGAGTTGTTCTTGATACGATTGAGTTTCCTGCTATTAGTTTCACCTCTACATGTCTTACTTGGAATTTATTTTCCCTTTTTGGTTTATTCTTGTTCCCTAATTGACTGTTACTTGTTAAACTGTAGACATTTACCCTTCTATAATCACATTATCATTCCTAACTGCTTGTCTTTATTTTGCGATGCACTATTTCTATCTCTCATGTAATTTATTGGTCTTCGTTGGAAATAAGTTAGATATCCCACGTTTAGTTGGTATTTCCTTAATTGTAGTTATTTGATTCATGTTAACTTCCTTATTGTTGAACTGAGTATTATGGAATCATTGTTTCATACTATTTCTCCCTTGTTGAGTTATTCTTATTGCGCTTGGTATTTCTCTGTTACGGTTATTCCTTGTGAGTTAGTTGTACCGTCTTTTGGTGAACGGAAATACCTGAGTTGATTCCTTTGCTTTGTTCTGGTATATATTGTCATTTATTATGATGCACGAGGTTTTTGCCGTGCTGTTATTGATATTGTTGATGCACGAGGTTTTTGCCGTGCAGTTATTGATATTGTTGATGCACGAGGTTTCTGCCGTGCGGTTATTGGTGTTGTGATGCATGAGGTTTCTTCCGTGTGACTGTTGTTGAGGGGTTGCACGAGGTCTCTGCCGTTCTACTATGGCTATTGATATATTGCACATGCAGTGTAATAAGGTGGGTTATGTTCGTATGTTTATATGTGGGTTGCGCATGTGGCGAAATAAGGTGGGAGTATTATGATGCACGTGTGGTGAAATAAGGCAGTACTTAGTAGGTTATTAATTGAACACGTGGAGAACTAAGGTGGGCTATATCAGGGGTTGATTGTAAAGAATTATGACAGCCTGTAGAGGCATTCCTATTTTGCTTAATATTGTGATTGTGGGTTACTCACCTATATGATTTTTATCGCTTGGAAGTTGTGGAGAAATGTTGTACATGTGGTTTGTTCTCCTTTGCAAGCCTACTAGTTGGTAGAATTCTTGTTATAACACTTGCACCAGCGTACACGCAGCGAACACTCCTATTAGAGGTGAATTTCTCCTGATTTTGTTAAGGGCGGAGGTACGCCCTCATTTATCCATTATATATGTGAGAGTGGCCCTAGTTAGTCAGTTAGTTGTCAACATGAATGTGAGATTGATGGGGCACAAGATGCCAAGTTTTAGATTTCAGATGCTGGGATTTCATGAGTTATGGTTTGCCTTATGTGAATATCATCGTAAGATCTGAGTTATTGCTTTGTTTTCCCCTTACTTTGTTGTGACCCTTAGGGTATGGATTGTGTTTTCGCCATCGTTATGTATTATCATTTTCTTATATTTTCGTTGTTACTTGTTGTTCTTTTCCCTCATCGTGATTGTAGCATTGTTTGTAATTTCGTGCAGTCTTTACACACACGCACATACATATATATATATATATATATATATACCATTTTTGTTGTTTCCATCTTTATATTGTTTACTTGACCGGTAGGTGTCTTGACTATTCCTAGTCACTACTCCATTGAGGTTAGTCTTGATACTTACTGGGCACCACTGTGGTGTGCTCATACTGCTCTTCTACATATTTTTTTGTGCAGAACCAGGTACTTCCACTCAGTTCTGTCAGCCTTGGGAGGAGGCATTCCGGTAGAGACTTTGAGGTATATCTGTACGTCCGCAGACCGAAGAGTCCCTTTCCAGCTTTCTGTCATAAGTATAGTCCTTCAGTATTTATCCTTGTTTAGACATTCTTGAGTTAAAGCCTCTTAGGTATCCCGTAGCTTGTGATTTGTGAGATTTCGGGTTTTGGGAATTTTTGTTAGCTTCGAGAGTTGTTATTGTATGTGCCAAGCAGCACCTTAAACACATGGTTATTTTACTAAATCAGTTTTTATTATTCTTCAGCAATTTTATGGTTTATCTTCTGCATTGTTAGGCTTACCTAGTCGTAGGGACTAGGTGCCATCACGACATGTTCACGGAGGGCGAACTGGGGTCGTGACAAGTTAGTATGAGAGATCTAGGTTCATAGGAGTCACAGATCACAAGCCGGTTTATTAGAGTCTCGTGGATTGGTATGGAGACATCTGTACTTATCTGCAAGAGGCTATGTAACTGTTAGGAAAACTCCATTTCATTTGATTTCCCTTTCGTGCGAGATTTTTGACATCCACAATCCTAAACCTGTGTCTTCTACTCTCTCACAAATGGTGAGGACACGTACTACTCGAGGTGATCAGTCATCCGCGCCCCTTGCTGTAGCCGTCGGAGGTCGGGGCCGAGGTAGAGTTCGAGGACGCGCATGTGGTCCAGTGAGAGCACCTGTGCGGGCGGCCACCGAGGTACCACCAGCAGATCCAGCCGGAGTCCAAGCACCTGACACACCTACTGCTACTACTACTCGAGCCCTTCAAGAGACTTTGGCATGGTTCATGAGTGTGTACACCACTTTGGCTCAGGCAGGATTGCTTCCCCTTGCTGCAGCCACACCCCAGGCCGAGGGAGGAGCACAGACTCCTGCCGCCCTCAGTCCAGAGCAACGAGTGCATGTTGAGAAGATCCCTGAGATTATTCCTGCGCCGCTTGCAGCACCAGTTTAGCCCGAGGGCATGGCAGCGATTTTTGAGCAGGAGCAGATGAGACTAGAGAGGTTCAAGAAGTATGATCCTCCAGTATTTAGTGGATTAGCATCGGACAATGCCTTGGGGTTTCTTGATGAGTGTTACCGCATTCTCCATACTATGGGTATCTCTGGATCGAGCGGGGTTTCTTTCACTACTTTCCAGCTTCGAGGAGCCGCCTATGATTGGTGGCTTACCTATGAGTTAGATAGCCCAGACGAGGTAGCTTCACTAACTTGGGCACAGTTTTTAGATATGTTTCTGAGAGAGTTTGTTCCTCAGAGCCTCAGGGATGCTTGGCGCACGGAGTTAGAGCATTTGCACTAGGGTGCTATGACCATCTCGGAGTATGCTGTCTGTTACACCAGTTTGGCTAGACATGCCCTAGCCTTGGTTTCTACTATTCGCGAGAAGGTTTGTCGGTTCATTGAGGGGCTTATTCCTAGCATCAGGTCTAGTATGGCTCGCGAGTTGGAGATGGATATCCCTTATCAGCAGGTGGTGAACATTGCTAGGAGGATAGATGGTATGCATGCTAGAGAGAGGGAGAGCAGGTAGGGTCATGAGAGAGAGAGTAGACGAGAGCAGGAGAGAGAGTTTGAGAGGAGGCCTTGTAGACCGGGGAGATATACTGGTCCTTATTTTTTAGGCAGGGTGCATCATGGTAGAGGTTTTGCGGGTCAGCCAGTTGAGTTCGCGCTTCAGGCTTTGCATGTTGACTTAGGTGTTCATGGGTCTCGGAGTACCCATACCGCACAATTCCCATCGCCTCGTCAGCAAAGATGGTGCTTTATGTGTGGAGATAATAGCCACATGGTGAGAGATTGTCCCTAACTTCGGACCGACGTGTCATAGCGAGGTATTCAAGCAGGTAGAGGACACCTAATAGAGGGAGGCCTGGCTCGTTGATGAATTTCATATAGTAGGTTTCAGGCTGGTGTGCCATCTAATGTCATTCAGGTACGAATTCAGTTTGTTATAGAGGGCACTATCTATAGTTCATCACAGTTTTGCTTATCGGGGTGAGTTCCCTAATCTGTTGTTCCATTGTCGGTGCATTTTATGATTGTACTATGTTTACGTGATTAATCAGTTAGGAGGTTCTATGAGTGATAACCGTGTCTATCATCTATTTCTAGTTGTTGCCGAGAGTTATGAGACTAGTAGTAAATTCATGTTGTCCATTTCGATAGGTTTGAGGTGATTTCAGAGTATCCTTGGTTACGAGTTGTGATTTCTATGCTCCACCAGTATGGGAGCCAGTCTGTATTGTGAGTGGTAGACGGAATTGATCTGGTGAGAGTCCCCAAATGGGTTGATGTTTACCCTGCTTGTGATTTAGTATTGAGGGCGGGACCCTCGTGATTTCAGGTGATTTGATATGCTGAGACCGGGTTGTGTACCGCGGTGAGGGTTATATCAGTATAAGATCATTGTGAGTCTTTTATATGTTTCATTGCTTCTTGTTAGATGTTTGTAGATTAGTGTTTTAGAAAATTTGTGCTAAATTGACTTGTTTGATAGTTCCCTTATGTGTTTTTTCCCTTCCCATATTCATCCATTTTCGTTCCATGCTTCTTGAGTTCTAGTTTGTTGGGTGCGAGCCCGTTGGTATTAGCTGGGATTTATTTATTTGGATGGTTTAAGCCAGGAGAGGCTCGATTGTTGGGTGCAGATTTGGTTCAGGAGGCCTTGGACATGGTCAAGATCATTCAGGATAGGATTCATTTAGCTCAGTCTAGGAAAAAGAGTTATACAGACCGCGAGGTTCGAGATGTGGCTTTTATGGTTGGTGAGCTGGTATTGCTCCGAGTGTCTCCTATGAAAGGCGTGATGAGATTTGGAAAGAAGGGCAAGCTTAGCCCTCGGTTCATTGGTCCATTTGAGATTCTTGATCGATTGGGAGAGGTGGCTTATAGACTTGCATAGCCGCCTAGCTTATCAACCGTGCATCCAATGTTTCATGTATCCATGCTTCAGAGGTATCATGGTGACTCAGCCCACGTGTTAGATTTTAGCACTGTCCAATTGGACAAGGACTTGTCTTATGAGGAGGAGCCGATAACTATTCTAGACAGGTAGGTTCTTCAGTTGAGGTCCAAGAGTTTTCCTTCTGTTCGTGCCCAGGGGAGAGGTCAGCCTCTTGAGGCATCGACCTGGGAGTCGGAGTTTGACATGCATGAGCCGTTATCCTTATGTTTTTCCTCACTCAGGTACCTCTTTCTTTTGTCCGTTCGATAACGAACGGTTGTTTTAGTGGTGGAGGATGTGACGACCCGAAGGGGTTATCACTTGTTTTCTTACCCATTCTGTACTTCTGAGGCCTTGAAAACCTCATTTAGGGTTGCCTCGATTTGCGAACGCAGTCCGGGCACGTAGCCGAAAAGCTTAAATATGAATTCCATGAGAAAAATGCTAAATTTTTATATTAAAATGAGTAAATTTGACTTCGGTCAATATTTTGGGTAAACAAACCCAGACCCATGATTTGACGGTCCTGGAGGGTCCGTAGGAAAATATGGGACTTGGGTGTATACTCGGAATCGAATTTCGAGGTCCCAAGCCCTAGAAATGAATTTTTGTGTGAAATTATTTTCTGGAAATAATCAATGAAATTGGAAATGAAATTTGATTAGAAGACTATGGTATTGGGCCCGTATTTTGGTTCTGGCTCCCGATACAAATCTTATATGTGATTTAAGCACTTTCTATAAAGTTTGGTTGAAAACAGACGTCGTTTGACGTGTTTCGGACTTAAAATGGAAATCTGATGTTCTAAGAAAATTTTGAAGCAATCATGAGTTTTGAGGCTTGATTCGATGTGTATGATGTTATTTTGGTGATTTGATCGCACGAGAAAGTTTGTAGAGTGTTTTTGAGGTTGTGTGTATGTTTGGTTTGGAGCCCCGAGGACTCGGGTGAGTTTTGGATAGGCCACGGGGTGAACATTTTGGACTTAAGGAATTGCAGGCTTGCAGGCTTCGCATTTCCCAAACTTTTCTCGCAATTCCCAGGATTTTTTGCATTTCCCAAACTTTGTTCGCAATTCCCATATCTGCAACCTACATTTTTCATACTTAGTCGATTTTTAAGACATTTTCACGCCATTTTCAAAACACAACTCCTTTGGGCGATTTTTCAAGAACAAACCTTCTTCCAAATCAATTGTAAGTTGATTTTTACTCATTTCTTTCAATCATTAACATCATTTAACATGTTTTCAACTTAAAATCAAGGATTTTCATGGGTGAAATTGGGTGTTTTGGGTAGAACTTAGGTTTTTCTAAAATTAGGGATTTGGACATCAATTTGAGGTCCAATTTCAAAACAAATCATATATTTGGGTTCGTGGGGGAATGGATAAACGGTTTTGGTTCGAACCTCGGGTTTTGACCGTGTTGGCTTGAGGGGCATTTTGGACATTATACCTAAATTCGCATCTTAGCTTGAATTAAATAGTAGAATTAGTTGCTTGAGATGCTATTGATAATGTGTGATTGAATTGAATAGATTTATGCCATTTGGAGTGGAGTACTCATGGCAAGAACATGGTTACTAGTTGATTTTAGCTGGTTCGAGTTAAGTATCTTGCCTAACCTTGTGTAGGGGACTTCCCCTTAGGATTTGAGTCTTCTTTGTTGATTGTATTCCTTGTACGCGAGGTGACGAGTGCGTGCTCGGATTTATTTGTGAAAAAATTATCCCTTTTTGGTTCTTAGATCCTTGAAATTACCTAATATGGAGGTGTTCTTGATATGATATAGTTCCCTGCTATTAGTTTCACCTATACATGTCTTACTTGGAATTTATTTGCCCTTTTTGGTTTATTCTTATTACCTAATTGACTGTTACTTGTTAATCTATAGACATTTACCCTTATATAGTCACATTATCATTCCTAACTTCTTGTCTTTATTTTGGGAAGCATTATTTCTATCTCTCATGTAATTACTTGGTCTTCGCTATAAAGAAGTTAGATATCCCACGTTTAGTTGATATTTCCTTAATTGTAATTATTTGATTCATGTTAACTTCCTTGTTATTGAACTGAGTATTATGGAATCGTTGTTTCGTACTATTTCTCCCTTGTTAAGTTATTCTTATTGCGCTTGGTATTTCTCTATTACGGTTATTCCTTGTGAGTTAGTTGTACTGTCTTTTGGTGAATGGAAATACCTGAGTTGATTCCTTTGCTTTGTTCCGGTATATATTGTCGTTTATTGTGATGCACAAAGTTTCTACTATGCGGTTATTGATATTGTGATGCACGAGGTTTCTGCCGTGCGATTATTGATGTTGTTGATGCACGAGGTTTCTGCCGTGCGGTTGTTGATATTGTTGCACAAGGTTTCTGCCGTGCGGTTATTGCTGTTGTGATGCACGAGGTTTCTGTCGTGCGACTATTGTTGAGGGGTTGCACGAGGTCTTTATCATGCTACTATGGCTATTGATATATTGCACATGTGGCGTAATAAGGCGGGTTATGTACGTATGTTTATATGTGGGTTGTGCATGTGGCGAAATAAGGTGGGAATATTATGATGCACGTATAGGAAAATAAGGCTGTACTTAGTATGTTATTAATTGCATACGTGGCGAAATAAGGTGGGCTATGTCAGGGGTTGACTGTAAATAATTGTGACAGCCTGCAGAGGCATTCCTATTTTTCTTAATATTGTGATTCTGGGTTACTCACCTGTATGCGTTTTATCGCTTGGAAGCTATGCAGAAATGTCGTACGTGTGGTTCGTTCTCCTTTTCATGCCTACTAGTTGGTAGAATTCTTGTTAGAACACTTGCACCAATGTACACGTAGCTGAACACTCCTATTAGAGGTGAATTCCTCCTGATTTTGTTAAGGATGGAGGTACGCCCTCGGTTATCCATTATATATGTGAGAGTGGCCCTAGATAGTCAGTTAGTTGTCGGCATGACTGTGAGACTGATGGGGCACAGGATTCCAAGTGTTAGATTTCAGATGCTGGGATTTCGTGAGTTGTAGTTTGCCTTATGTGAATATCATCGTAGGATCTGAGTTATTGCATTGTTTTCCCCTTACTGTGTTGTGACCTTAGGATATGGATTGTGTTTTCGCCGTCGTTATGTATTATCATTTTCTTATATTTTCGTTGTTACTTGTTGTTTTTTTCCCTCATCGTGATTGTAGCATTGTTGGTAATTTCGTGCAGTCTTTACACACACACACACACACACACACACACACACACACACATATATATATATATATATATATATATACTATTTTTGTTGTTCCCATCATTATATTGTTTACTTGACCAGTAGGTGTCTTGACTGTTCCTCGTCACTACTCCATTGAGGTTAGTCCTGATACTTACTGGGTACCGCTGTGGTGTGCTCATACTACTCTTCTGCATATTTTTGTTGTGCATATCCATGTACTTCCACTCAGTTCTGTTAGCCTTGGGAGGAGGCATTTCGGTAGAGACTTCGAGGTATATCTGTGCGTCCGCAGACCGAAGAGTCCCTTTCCAGCTTTCTGTCATAAGTATAGTCCTTCAGTATTTATCCTTGTTTAGGCATTCTTGAGTTAAAGCCTCTTTGATATCACTTAGCTTGTGATTTTTGAGATTTCGGGTTTTGGGGAATTTTTGTTAGCTCCGAGAGTTGTTACTGTATGTGCCAAGCAGCACCTTAAACACATGGTTATTTTACTAAATCAGTTTTAATTATTCTTCAGCAATTTTATGTTTTATCTTCCGCATTGTTAGGCTTACCTAGTCGTAGGGACTAGTGCCGTCACGACATGTTCATAGAGGGTGAACTGGGGCGGTGACACATGACCCATACACACAACTAGAGTTCCATTGAAAGGGCTAGATCTCTTAACATGATCTCATTGGTGAAGTAGAATGGGTAAGACATAGATGAACAAACTAGGAAGGCACTTCATGAAGCATTCAAATTTTAGAAATACACATAGAGCAAGTAGGATGTAGACATGCTGGGTGAGACAGTAAGTAACAATGCAGCTTGGACATACTGGTGAACAAATAATATTCATGCAATTATCTAAAAGCAGGATTGGTATGCTAAACATTAGACAGATCCTTATGGGTAAGTATACTAGTCATAGACTTTTAATAGAACAAACTAGGCATGCTAAGTGATACAGTAGTTAGGCAGTAAAATCTAGGCATGATGATTACATATTGAGCACATGGCATTAGAACAATAAAAAGAACTGGAAATCACAAGTAATGAACTATAGCAGCAAAGGAAACACATAGTCTTGGAATGGGAATTGAGTCAGGACATACCAGTCAAGGAGAGAATACAGAGTATAGAGATGAGTCAGGACATACCAGTCAAGGAGAGAATACAGAGTATAGAGCAGAGATGGTGCAAATAGCCAGCCCTGGCTTACAGCCGGTTTGATTAGTGAGAATTGCAAGTAACAAAAGAGAATAGAGAGCCTTTGAGAGAGTGAGAATATAGATGAACTAGTGTTCATGTATAAGAACTTAAAATAAGAGAGTTTATGTAGTGGATTGAGAGTAGAGTAAATAAGGTAAAGCACTCAGAAATCAGTAATTAAGGAATTTCAGACTCAATTACTCAAAGATTTAGCATAGTTTTCTCCTTCAATTAAGGAAAATCAACCAACGGTAATGACATAAACTAATTACGGCAACAGGTTCAATCAGACTGAGTAAAGAAGAGTCGGATAACTTATTAAGAAAAAGAGTACAAATTAAAACAATGGAACTTCAGAATAAGAGTCAATGGTTTAATTAAGGAAAGAATCATGCAAATAGTCAACAAGTATTGCATACAATTTTAAATAAGCAAGAAAGGAAAAGTCAGGAAACAGATTGACAAAACAAGAATTCAAACCAACACTGATTTAAATGTGAAAATATAGGTTTACCATGAATAGGCAAAGGATGAATATAGACACATAGAATCGGTAAAAGAAAGTCGAACCATGAACATTAATAGAGGCATATTAGGATTAAAAAAAATCACAAAACATCTAATTAGGTTAAAGAAAAACCACAGGAACCAAAGCATAAGTCAAAGTTAGTACACAAGTAACCTCGACAAACTCAAAATTCAAATAATAATGTCAAAAAATTAGGATTTTAGCATAAACAAGTTAGTGTTAGAGAAACCCTTACAAAATCAATTAAAATACATAAGAAATAGAAGATTAAACACTCAAAATTATCAAATATTTTTGAAAGAAAAATTGTTGGGAACCCTAGTTTAGAAAAAATCGAAAACCATTCAAAAATCAGAAGGTTCTTGCAAAAAATAGAAGGTCCTTGTGAAACTCATACCAAATAGGTTCGATCTATAACAAATCTCACAAAAATTAGGGAAGTTCAAAGGACAAAAATTAGGGTTTCGAGAAGAACAACCATAGAGATGAAGAAGTAGGCTTATAAATCCATGCATCATAGGTGATATAGGAAGATCATACTCAAAATCAGACCAGAACAACCTAAAATAGGCGAGCAAAGAGCAAAGGTGTAAGCAGACTAAACCTGGTCCCTTGAGGACCCTGGAGATTATGATACCAATACCGGAGAGGCCATTGGAGGCCTGAGGTGGTGAGAAACCACCATGGATGGCCATAGATGAGTGACGACGAGGGTGGATTAGGGTTAGAGTTAGAGAGCATTTGAGAGACGAGGGAACAGATGACGGCGAGGTCTGGTGCGGAATGATTAGAGTTTTGGGGGGTGTAGGCAGGTTTAATTGTGGTAGGAACTATCTTGACCGTTTGATCAAAGTAATCAACGACCAGGATTGGCTAAGGCTTTGGGTCGGGTGAATGCAGATTGCGCATGAGGGGTTTTAGGCTAGTTTTGGCTTAATATTAAAGGGGTTTTGGGCTGGTATAAAAATGGTTAAAATTGGGATTAAGTGGATATTTCTTAAATACCCCAAATAATTGATTAAAAATAATTCGTAAAATAATTACTAATTATAAAAAATAAATTTCATGCGTTGAAATGTTTTAAAATAATTATTTAGTGTTTAAAAATGCAAATGACTAATTTCTGCTAAACATAATACGAAAAATATGTGCATTGGCTATAATTGCAAGTTATTGCAATTATAGCCAAAAGGTATCAATTTGGCCAATTATGAAATAATTTGGACTTAATAGGACCTATAATAGTAATATTAACTCAAGACGTATTCTAAATTCATTTGTGATACAATTTTGCAATTACTTATATAAGGAAAATATTAAAATAAATGATTTTAAGAGAAAAGAAAATTATGGGAAAATGCCCATTTATGCAAATGCATGGTTTTAAATGTTTATATGCATTTTTAAAATATTATAGGAAAATATTGGGTATCAACAGCTGCCCCACTTTACCCGAAAATGATGAAAGAGTTTTCGGGTAAAGAAATGATGGTCAATTTTGATCGGATGGGATGTTTTAAACGATATACGCCGGACATTAGTCTTTGATCTGCCTATATATCCCTCGTTTTGAAGGTATCAGGCCGTGTGTAGTTCCTGATTCATTGGCGGAATATACCGATGAAACCATTACAAGAACGACCACGAGATTTCGGACTGGATGCAAGAGTGGTTATGGTGAACGATTAAGTTTGAGATATCCTGAAGGTCGCTCCTGCTAGGATAGCGGTTGCTTGCTGTTCGCCAGCAGATAAAGAGATACTACACACATGTATTTGTGCAAAAGTTTAAATCATGATGCAGATTCCCTTTGGACCATGAAAGTTGTCTTCGGATGGTTAAGGGTGACATTCTCAGAACATAATGTCCTGGGCCATGAATTGTTTAGTATGGGAGTTATAGGCTATGAAATGACGTTCTCGGGCCATGAAGATGGTTCCTCCGAACCATGACGCCTTTGAATAATGATATGCAGATTTTCGGGATCCTCAAGCCATGGCATGGTGTCTTCCGGCTATGAGGATGATGCCTTTTAGACTATGATGACTTTAAATAGATTGGTGATATTTCAACCCATTAGATGCAATAAAATGATGTTAAAAGAGAAGGCTTAAGCTTATGAAATGAAGGGCAGAGCAAATAGATAGTTCCAGTATAGTGCGATATTCATGCGAGAAGGGACAATGCTTAGTCCCATGCAAATGTGGTAACAGGGATTAGCCACATGCAGGTATGGAGGTAGGGATTATCCTTACACAAATATGGAGTTAAGGACTATCCTCATGCAAGATATGGAGGTAAGGATGAGCCTCGTGCAAGTATTAAGCAAGGATTAGCCTTATGCAAGTGAGGAGGCAGGGATTAGCCTCATGCAGGTACAGAGGTATGTATTAGCCTCATGCGGTTATGGAGGTAGGGTTTAGCCTCATGCAAGATATGGAGGCAAGGATTAGCGTCATGCAAGTATGGAGGTAGGGATTGGCCTCATGCAAGTATGGAGGCATGGATTAGTTTCATGCAAGATATGGAGGCAAGGATTAGCCTCAAGCAAGCATGGAGGCAGGGATTATCCCCATGAAGGTAGGGAGGCAAGGATTAGCCTCATGCAGATATGGAGGCAAGGATTAGCCTTATGCATATGTGGAGGCAGGGATTAGCCTCATGCAGATATGGAGGCAGGGATTAGCCTCATGCATGTGTAGAGACAAAGATTAGCCTTATGCAGATAGGGAGGCATGGATTAGCCTAATACAAATATGGAGGCAGGGATTAGCCTCATGTAGATATGAAGGCAAGGATTAGCCTCATGCAGGTGTGGAGGCAATGATTAGCCTCACACAGATATGGAGGCAAGGATTAGCCTCATGCAGGTGTGGAGGCAAGGATTACCCTCATGCAAGTATGCGAGATAGGGTTTTATCCCATGCAATGAACGACAAAATAATAGTATGTCTTAGCTGGAGATATGTTCAATGTCTGCTGGCCTGATTAATATCGATCTTGTTACGTGTATATAATTACGGACGCAATTGCTTTGTCAGATGTGCCTGCGTTCAAAAAAATTGTAAGTTTTCTGAAGAGGAGTTTGGTTCGTGCTTTTGTCCGCTGCCCTTGTTTTGCTCTGTTCTGGAGGCCTTTTTGAGTTTCCTTAGGTAACCCCTCACTGTTTTAGAAACAGATTTTTCGAAAATATGTAATTATTGATAAAAATAGAGTCATTTTAGAAACATATATAAATATCAAGTGAATTTTAGATAAACTAGTGACTGTAACACGTTTCAAAGTTGTAGCTTTCTTATGTTAGAATTTTAAGGGTCTTCCTCAAATTCTGCCTCAGTTTAATGGATGATCCTTTGGCTATTTGCGAGCTTTGTTGAACCTTCTTTGGAATTTTGAGAGTCCTTCTCAAAATTCTGCCCCAGTTTATTAACCAATTTCTGACCGTTTGACATATGTTGCCATTGGCTGGACTTGCTCCAGAATTTCGAGGGTCCTCCTCAAAATTATTCCCCAATTTTCGATCTTGAGGAAAATGGAAATTGTGATATGATATGACTGAATCTATAAGACTGCCTATGTATCCTCTCGTAAATGGGAATCAGGTCGAGCGTAGTTCAATTACATCAGATGAGGAAATGTAAATAGTCTAAGCATAGTATCTTTTGACTACGTCTGAATTGATTGGTTTTGGACAAATTTCTCCATCCTTTTCTGCAAGCATGGGTGCCCGTCCTATCAGCACCCTATGGACCATGTAAGGACCTTGCCAGTTGGTAGAGAGTTTCCCTTTGGCTTCTTCTTAGTGTAGAAAGATCTTCTTCAACACTTGCTGTCCTGGTGCAAATTGCCTTGGTTTGACCTTTTTGTTGAAAGCCCTGGACATTCTGTTCTGTTAAAGCTAACCGTGACATACCGCGTTCATCCTTTTTCCATCCATGAGGTCCAATTGTGCATTACTGAGTTTGCCTTCCTATATGATTCTTAAAGAAGTAATTTCTACCTCGGCAAGGATGACAACTTCGGTTCCATAAGCCAACATGTAGGGAGTTGCACTGGTTGATGTGCGAACTGTAGTATAGTATCCCAACAAAGCAAAAGGTAGCTTCTCATGCCATTTTTTTCTATTTTTTACCATCTTCCTTAGTATCTTCTTAATGTCTTTGTTGGTGGCTTATATGACTCCATTCATCTGAGGTCTATAGACTTTAGAATTCTTGTGCTTGATTTTGAAAGTTTCACACATGGCTTTCATCAGATCACTATTGAGATTGGTAGCATTATCAGTAACAATGGTCTCGGAACTCGGAATCGGCAAACAATATGATCTCTGACAAAGTCTGCAACAACATTCTTAGTTACAACTTTGTAAGATGTAGCTTCTACCCATTTTGTGAAGTAATCAATGGCCACTAGAATAAACCTGTGCCAATTTGAAGCAGTGGGCTCAATCCGACCAATGACATCTATTCCCCAGGCGGCGAATGGCCAAGGTGAGCTTGTTTTATTGAGCTTATTTGGTGGCACTTTTATCATATCAGCATGCACTTGACATTAATAGCATTTGCAGACATACTGGACGCAGTTTGTCTCCATGGTCATCCAAAAGTAACCGGCCCTAAGTATCTTTTTGGCCAAAACAAAACCATTTATATGCGGACTGCAGGTCCCGACATGTATCTCCTCAAGTACCTTAGAAGCCTCTTTTGCGTCGACACATCATAGCAATACTAAATTAGGAGTTCTCCTATACGAATTTCCTCGAATGTGGAAGAAGTGATTGGACAATCTCTAGAGTGTGCGTTTCTGAGTGTGGTTTGCATGCTCCAAATATTCTCCTTTCGCCAAATATTCCTTGATGTCATGGAACCAAGCTTTTCCATCTGTTTCTTCCTTAATGAGCACAATAAGCTGGTTGATTATGGATTCTTACTGGGATGCGAATAAAATGAAATTTTTATATGGATGATAAAGTGACCAATGTATTGGAAAACTCATTCTGAATTCTGGGCACGTGTCGGAACTCTTTGTTCGTGAACCTCTTTCTTAGTTGCTGCACATGGTGCAGATATGGCAATATCTTGGAATTCTTTGTGACCAACTCTCTTTACACCTGGTGTACAAGCAAATCTGTATCACTGATTACCAGCAACTCTTGAATATTCATGTCGACCGCCATATTGAGTCCTAGTACGCAGGCTTCATACTCTGCCATGTTGTTGGTGTAAGGAAATCTGAGTTTAGCAGATACTGGATAATTTTTACCCGTTTCTGGTACCAAAACTACTCCAGTGCCTACTCCTATGAAATTTGCAGCTCCGTCAAAGAACATCCTCCAACCGTCGTATACTTCAGTAATGTCCTCTCCTACGAATGACACTTCTTCATCAGAAAATATGTTTTCAAGGGCTCGTATTCTCCTCCCATAGGGTTTTTAGCAAGAAGATCTGCCAATGCTTGTCCTTTGAGTTACATAGACGATGTCGAACACACTCAACAGTATCTGCCACTTGGCTAATTCCCAGTTGGCATAGGTTTCTGTAATATATACTTCAATAGTTCTATCCTGGATATGAGGTATATGGTATAGGCACAGAAGTAATGCCTTAACTTTTGGGCCGTCTAGGTCAAAGCAAAACAAGTGCGTTCCAGCAAAGAGTAACGTGCTTCGTAAGGTTTGAACGTTTTACTCAAGTAATATATGGCTTGCTCCGTTCTCTCTGTCTTGTTCATATTGTCGTAGAACACATCCGAAGGCTCTATCTAATATAGATAGATAGAGCATTAAAGGTCGCCCGGGTTCTGGCGGACCAGAACTGGTGGTGTGGATATGTACTCTTTTATTTTGTCGAAGGCTTTCTGATAATCCTCGGTCCAACTATTCTCGGCATTTTTCCTCAGCATCTTGAAGATGGGTTCACGTATGACTGTGGACTGTGCTATGAAGCGACTGATATAGTTGAGACATCCTAGGAAGCTCATCACGACATTTTTGCTCCTAGGTGGAAATAACTGCTGAATCGCCTTGACTTTAGACGTATCTAGCTCGATCCCTCGACGACTGACAATGAATCCCAGTAGCTTTCTTGCGGGAACCCCGAATATGCACTTTGCAGGCTTCAGCTTCAAGACATACCTCCCCTCCTTAGCCTGTGAAAGAACTTTCTCAAGTCTACTATGTGATCAACGACCCTCTTAGATTTGATGATGACGTTGTCCACATACACCTCTATTTCCTTATGTATTATATTGTGAAAGATGGTTCTCATGGCTCTCATGTAGGTAGCCCCAGCATTCTTTAGACCAAATGGCATCATTTTGTAATAGTATACCCCCAAGGTATGATAAAAGGTATTTTCTCCGCATCTTCTTCATCCATCCAGATCTGGTGATAACCCGCGAAGCAATCTACAAAGGATTGGAGTTCATGCTTGGCACAATTGTTGATCAGAATGTGTATGCTCGGCAGTGGAAAGTCGTCCTTGGGACTTGCTCTATTTAAATCTCAATAGTCAACACACTCTGACTTTCCCATCCTTTTTCGGGACTGGCACGATGTTGGCTAACCAGCTTGGGCACTCTACAACCCTTAGAACTTAGGCTTTGATCTTCTTAGTAACTTCCTCCTTGACTATCAGGCTCATATCTGGTTTGAACTTTCTGAGTTTCTGCTTTACTAGCGGACACATGAGATTAGTAGGCAACTTGTGAGCCACTATAGACGTGCTTAAACCGGTCATGTCATCATATGAACATGAAAAAATTTCCTCGTACTCTTTTAAGTAACGGATGTACTCTTCCTTCTCTATTGGTGACAAGTGAATGCTGATGCGAGTCTCCATGACGGTCTCGACATACCCCAAATTTACTGCTTCAGTTTCGTCCATATTGGACATAAGCTTATGCTCAAAGTTATCAACTTCCCTGACAACTTCCTCAACTATTTTATCTTCTTTATCTGAATAACTATTCTTATGTTGCATTGCCTCATTACATGTCACAGTCACCGGTTCATCAGGAAAAGTAATAATAATATGGTAGAAAGATGAAGTGTAGAAAATACTAATGAATAATAAAGAGTAATGCATTTTATTAAAACTAAACAACATCCAGACAAGTATGGTTCAATGAATCGAGCATCCATTTAAAGAAAGTAAGTCTTTAAAACAAAGTTAGTGGAAATTTTAAATGACTAGAATTGCTATAAAAAAAAATCTGCTAAGCTACCTGGGGACTCAGCGGGCCCAGGATGGTGTGGCGGTCCAGTTTCTAAGAACAACTTCTTTCCCCATAGTCTGAATAGTAAAGCGTTCTTTCTCCTCTTCCTCAGTTATTGCACTATTGTCCATGTCTTCTTCTTCCAAAAATAGATTATTCAGCCTGGCTAATGCTTCCTCTTCTGCAGTTCCCCATATTGTATCAGCTTGGTGGAAAGCTTGATCTAGACGGGCCACTGGTTGCTCGTGAGGGTAATACGGTCCACGCCATAGAGGCGACCAATCATTATACTATTTCCATGTATACTAATATCTGAGCTCAAAGATAGTTCTATGACATTTCAGACGTATCGGTTTAGTGATACCATGGAGATTCTTCTCAAGCCCTTTGTCGGGTTCATACCCAGATCGTGCCAGTATGCTCTCTATTTTACTGCTCCACCATTTGTCTTTATCTACGGCATTGACACGTTCAATGTGATGATAGGTTTCCCCTCCTAACCTTCTTTTTTTCTGATAATCGGGATAGTTTGGCTGGTGTAAATAGGGTTACTCCCATCCCCGTGAATGATCACCTCCTAATGATTCCATTCAAATTTTAGGCTTGATGTATTGTGGATACCACAGCCCCAGCAACATAGATCCATGGTCAGCCCAAAAAACGTTTGTATGAAGTCAGTATGTCGAGCGCCTGAAACTCGACGACGAACCAAGTTGGCCCCATCTGCAAGTAAAGGTTAATTTCCCCGATCGTGGCCCATTGAGACCCATCGAAAGCTTTCATGTTCATGCTTCCTGCCCATATTTCATGAAAACCTTTGTCCAACCTTTTTAGAGTATCCAACAGATAAATATTGAGGCTTGAACCTCCATCAATCAAGACCCTAGCGATGAATTTGTCCTCAAATTGCACGGTGATATGAAGTGCTCGGTTGTGATTCCATCCTTCAGGAGGTAGCTCATCCTCATAGAAGACTATTTGTGACTTTCCAGCACCTGTCCTACCGTGTTGGCCATCTCCTCACCGGTGATATTGTTTGGTACATAATCTTCACTCAGTACTTTCATTAAAGCATTCTTATGCGCATCTAAATTTTGCAACAATGATAGGGTGGATATCTGAGCCGGGGTTTTGCTCAAATGGTCAATGACCGAATACTCCTTTGCTTGTACTTTCCTCCATAGGTCATCTGGCGCTGTTTCAATGATAGGCTGCTTGGTAGTGGCATCCTTACTTGGTCCTCCCAAGTGTTCATGGGTATATACTCTTCCGATCCTAGTCATTCCTTGTGCCGCATCGGATTCCTCTACCTTTGCCTTCCCCTTTTGCCAAGCTTCGACAACATAATCCCAAGGAATTGTTTTTGAGTGGAAAAAGGTGTGGTTGATACTTTCACTGTGAAAAATGGGACCACTTCTACTTCAAACGGAGCGAGGGTGGCCGCAGGTGTAGCCACTTCTACCTTAAATAGAATTGGTGCAGCTACCTCAACCTCGATTAGTGACCGAGTCTATACTATAATGGGAGTAAGTGTGACTGAGGGTTTAAATTCATTGCCTTCCTAAATAAGCCTAATTGACCCCCCAGGGTCTCACTCTTTGTTTATCTTTATCACATGTACCCCACCACCTCTATGACTAGGGAGGGGGTTGTTGCTGACATTGGGTGCAGCTTCCTTCGCCTGTATGACCATGTTGTCAGTTACTGTCTGGATCTTATCTTTAAATGTGTGGCTTGCTTCACCTGTATGACCTTGTTGTCAATTAGTGTCTGGATATTATCTTTCAATATTCGGCACTCATCAGTGGTGTTCCCCTTCATACCGAAATGGTACGCACAAGTTTTGTTTGGATTGACCCATTGGGATAGATTTTCTAAAGCCACAGCGGGAACATGAGTGATGTAACCTGCGACTTTCAACCTCTCATACAATTGGTCGATGGGCTCAGTAATGGTAGTGTATTGTTTTGATGGCTCGTAGTTGAAATTGGGTCTTGATCTTGGATAATTTAGTGAGTTTTTGGTGACAGGAAATGACAGGTTGAGAGTTACAGGTGTCATGGACAGTGGCTGGTTGGAAATATTTGGGAGATGAGGGTTGATATATAGGCGGTGGTGCTTGGTAGGTGGGTGGAGGTGTTTTACATACTGGTGGAAGTGTTTGATAGGTGAGTGGAGATTTTGGGCTCTGAGCCACCATTACTGCCCACCGTCTCTCTTCTTCAATATGCAGCCTGATTGCAATACCTTATTTGCGGCCTGTAATGCCTCAAAGTTCGTTACCATCCCATATTTATGCCTTCCTCGATCCTTTCCCCAAGCTTGATGATATCATAGAATTTATGAATTTCAATAAACATTAATCTTTCATTATACTGCGGATCCTGTGCTCTGACGAAGAACTTGTTCATTTGTTCCTCGTCCAAAGATGGCCTTACTTTGGCCTCTTCCGACCTCCAACGAGTAGTATATTCGACGTCCAATGACTAGCATATTCGTGGGAGGTCTTGGTGGTTTTCTTTTTGAGATTCTGGATGTAGAAAACATCTGGTGCATTTTCTGTGTTGAACCTGAACCGATCCATGAAATCAGATTCCATACTGACACAGTTGGATGATTTCTTGGGATCCTAGCTGATGTACCAGGACAAAACATCTCCAGTAAGACTCCTCATAAAGAGTTTCATCTGTATCTTTTCGTCTTTTCCAACCCCAACAAGTTTGTCACAATAGATCCTCAAATGAACCCTTGGATCATTTTTACCGTCAAACATCTCGATCTTGGGAGATTTGTACCTCTCCGACAGTTCTACATCTAGTTGTATGCATATGTCTTCATAGTTCAACCCTTCTATTCCTTTGCCGCCTTCGATACACTAAACTCGACTCATCAACTTCTTGACTTCTTCAGCCATGCTTTTAATGAGAAGGCTCTTCTCGGAGGATTCTGTTGTATATGAGATTGGTTGGATAGAGTGAGGTACGATTTCCATGTACATAGGGTTGCTTTGATGGGTGCCAGGGACTTAGGTTTAATGATGGTCATTGGTTGATTTTTGAGGATCAGGAATGAGTTGTGGTGTGTTTTAGGGAGTGTAGAAAGTGGTGGTTAGTGCATACTCAATTGGTTGATGGTGATGTTGTGGCAAAGTTGGAATTAGTAAGGGATTGAAATTTTGGGGTAGGGTTGCGTATTGAGGTTGTTCAGGAGAGTTTTGTGGATGTTGATTTTGTGCATTTTGGGGAGCTGCTGTGTTATTTGTGTTTTGTTAGTTGATGTCGGGGACATTCAGGGTGGGTGACAAGTTTGTCAAGTTGTGAACCTGCTCAAGTTCTCCTTGTAATTTAAATATCCTTTGTTCCAATCTCAAGACTAAATCATTTGGTGCCGGAGTACTCCGTCCATCTGAATTTTCTACGTTCTCAACATTCTCCTTTCAGATACTACTTAAGTCGACTATTTCTGCTTTTCCTTTGCCTTTTGTATTGCTTGGAGGAGGAGGAGGTGGAAGGCCTCTAAATCTGGTGTGATATTCTGATGATACTAGTATGAGCGAACCAACCTTAGGGAATGGTAATAGATCCTAAAGAAAAACAAAATGTTGACAAGTTAGTAAAGATTCTCAAATGTTTGCAGTATTTAAAAACATATTGCGGGAATGCAAATTCATGTCCTAATTTGGGAGCCTCATTGTGACCGAGGTAGGCCTAGGGACAAATAGATTTTGAGAACATTAGATGCCAGTAAATGCTTCATTTCATAATATGAAAATAGATGAATCCCAAAATGACACTAAGACAACGGAAAAGTAAGTCACCATTGGCACTTAGCCTTATTACATTTAGAAAAGCAAATAAATCTAGTCTACTTGGTCCTAGAAGGACCGTCCCCATATTCAATCTTCTTGACTCCATCATACAGGTTCCCCAGCTTGCGCAGACCGAGCAGCAGGTAGGCTCTAACCAGATGTCCTCCTTCACTTCCTTCAGTATTCTAGCAATCCGCAATCCTCTTTATGACTTTTCCCTCCAGCTCCACTAATCCTCACTCTAGATATTCCAACTTTCTGTTGGAAGTGATAGCCTTTTCTTTCCATTCATCGATCAACCTCATATTTCTCTCGTGTATTTCCTGGTGCTCATTCTCAGAGTCGTGGACCTTCAAATTCACAACTTGTTGTATTTGACTTGAGCTTCAGCTTCTTCGTCTATGATCCTATTCCCTCGACCAACTCCTGGCCTCACCATTCCTTTCAGATTGTCCTCTAACCATGCTGGGTAGAGAGGTTCACACCTTGCTTGATATCTGTCTGGCTCAATGGTGTTCTTTTCCATAATGATCTTGTAGTGCAACATGTTCTGAGCTTGGCACTTGTAAGGGACATCGTCATCTTGAAATATACTATGAAATGGCTCATCTTGGCGATCCTGGGTACAACATATTCCTTACCTGCTTGCCTCACAACTCTGATAGGGACATAAGGGTATATCCATATAAACCTAATCAACACCAAGTATGGAGCATCCCTGGATCTGATGGTGAATTCGTCTGTTAGGAACCATTCAAACATCCATTTCACATGTTCCTCAATCAAATTGTCGAAGAACTCTACCCACTCTTTGTCACTTTTCGGTTGAGCAAACCTGTTCGGAATGTAAGTCATCCACTTGGGGTGATGGAAGTCAATATGGTCGTTCCAATACCTTCGCGGAAATTCTTGGCGATGGTGACCCTTTTGAAGATGTTCTAATAACCACAACTACTACAGCAGGTTACAAACCTCAAAATGCTTGATCCCTCTTTGACAGCGCTCCAGAACCCTGTAGATATCGGCTATGATCATGGGAACTATAGATTATGTTTACCAATTGATCCCTTCCATCAAAGTCTTTGTGACCATGTACAACCTAGTATGGATTCTTTCCCTTTTCATTGGGAATAATATCAGGCCCCAGAAACACACAACGAACACGAAAACTCTGCAATGGATGTGTCCCAGAGAAGTGATAGAAAGCTCGTCATCTAAGGTATGGAAGGACTTGCTATGGCTATATCTCTCATATAAGTAATCGAAAGGTACGTAGGATTTCTTCAAGCATTCAAAGTCAGCATTTTTCTTCAACCCCATCATCTTTAGGAACCCCTTACCAGTATGGTTTTCCGGTACCAACAACCCAGGGCTATCCCAAGTCAGTCATGAAGCCCCCCTATTTCTTCTAGGGCTGGTGTCATTTCCACATCTATGAAACGGAACACAGCCTCTTCATGGTCCTAGAACAAAGTGGCAACCTCGATCAACTTATTGTTTGGCTGAACGTCTAGGCGAGAAGGTAAATTGCTCGAGTGTTTTCTTACGTGTTTCTTGTCATTTAAGGAAAGGTCCTCCCACCAATCTAGTAGAAATCGTGGAATGTTGCAGACCATACCGAATTTTGGGACCTCGTGCCTCATTTTTTGCAAAACAAAAAGTTAGGCCCTTCTCTCCCACTGGGCTCGACTATTTGCACACTCATGATTAGCATATCGGAATTTAGTTCTCCAAATTAATGCACTAAACGTGATTGTGTCCGTTGGGATTATGGAAAACCCGGTGGACTTTTGGATAAGGCTTGTCTTAAAGGATCATTATGTGGAAAACATATTAATCCGACTAGATTTGACCATGATTCATGCACAATTACAATCAGATTAAGGTTACTATAAGGGGTCTAGATTGGTACCCTCAAGCGGACAACTTTAGGGTGAAAGGTACTGAAATGTTGACTGCACCGCTGATCGACTAGTTTTACTGCAAAATAAACTTTTTTGAATTTAAGGGCAATAAATTAGAAGAGCGTAACCACTCATCAAGAGTTTCTATAAGATTTAATACGCATGAGTGAAATATGATGTGGAGCATGATTTATGCAATAATAAATAGCATGTTGTCAGGTATTTGCATGTAGGAAAAATAATAAATATAGTATTTAAATAATTGAAAGGCAGTTACGGAAAAACAAGAGACATGTCAGTTTCAGGAAAAGAAATCATTAATGCTTGAGAATAGACAGATAAATTCAAATAAGAGAAAGGGTATGGGATAAAGCATGCTTGGACTAATTTACAAAAGTAAGTTTGTTATGGTAAGAGCCTAGAAGTATCCACCAACAGAGTCTCCATGCTGTTGCGCCCCCTTTTTCCTTCCTCGCGAAAGTCCGAGTTTTGACATTTATTGGGAAAAACTCATTTCCTTTTGGGATTTGGGTATTTGAAGAGTCGCCACCAAACAGATTATGGTGTGTTAGGGCACCTAGAGCAATTAACTCATGGACTGGTTTGCATTACATGAGATTAGGGTAAGGGCTCAAAATAACTTTGAGGGGAAGGTGTTAGGCACCCTCGCGATCCACAACGGAGGGTCCCGGACGAACTTAAACTATGTGAATTAGTCCTTTTACAAATAAACAATTTCAACACATATTCTCAAATAAAGGCATATTTTTCACATGTATAATTCAGGTAGTGGAAACAGGAGAGAAACTTGAACAACTTGTACAAATGTAAAGTAAATTCATTTAAACAATGGAGTTGGGAAAGAGGGGTCCTAGGTTGGTTAGCCTACAGGATCATACCCATACAGTGTCTGGTAATCACTCCTCAATGAGGGCTACACGTGACATTAGCGCGTAGCCATCATATCCTTACTACCCAATTCCCTCCCCTTGGTCATAGCCTAAAGCGTTTTAGCAACCTTGAAAGCTATCATATGCGTGCACTACAAGTCCCTTCTTTGTGTCCCTTGAGGTATTTAGGACCTCCAATTTAGCTAGTTCTAGACCATCCTAAGGTACTTAAATGAGAAAAATCTAGGCGTCAATCAAAATAGTTAGGACTGTATTAAAGAAAGAACAATTAAAGACTCGCATTTTACCTCCACAACAGAACAAGTAGGTGCAAGTCTCAAACAATAGTTTCAAGTATTTAAGAAAAAACCTTAGAACATGATATCTAGGTGAGCAGAGAGTATAGAGTATTGAATTAGGACCAAAGTGTCAAAGAACTGAATACTATTTGCCTACTAATTCTTTTAAACCTGTTGAATAGGAGCGGTCTCAAATAACAAGGTGGGTTTTTATAGTTATAGGATTTTAATCGCCCTACAGGTGTGCCTAGGTGCATTATAATGAATTCCTATGAGCATGGTATCTAATCGTTGATCAGGAGAGCAGTAAAATAGTAAATGATTTTACAAAGGCAATTTGGATCCTATAGGCATGCTTCCTAGTGATGTTAATTAACACAGGGTTTGAAGAGATGAGTAGGTCAGTCAAATAAACTAATTCAGAATCTATGAACATGATTTAAATTGATTTTAGATCTAACTAAACTGGTTTTAGATCCTATAGGCATGATTTCCAATTAAACATAAGGTGCAGCAAAAAGAATTTATTTAACCAAAGTGAAATCCCTGAAGGAATGTTCTATATTAGAGCTAATTTCAACTCCTGTAGGCAAGGTATCAATTTATTAAAAGATGATTTTAATCTTATAGGCATGATGTCTAATTATATAAAAGTAAAACGAGCAAAATTCATTGAAACCAAAACAGATCCTATAGGCATTTTATCTAAAAAAATACATTTGAACAAAACGAGCCCCTATAGGCATGTTATCTACCACACACATTTCAATTGAAATAGACCCTATAGGCATGTTATCTAACAAAAACACATTTGAACTGAAATGGACCCTTTAGGCATGTTATATACCCCAACTTAACCACAGTATGTGACTACCCATCCTTTTTCACTAATCTCCCTAATATTTGCTTACAAATAATTATTAAAGACCAATAACTTAATAAATTACATAAATATAAATATACATTAATCTATAGGGAGCCTGAAGTAGGCCAAAAGCAGTGTCCAAGCCTTAAGTAGTATCAAGTGCCCAAAGTTCCATAACCCAATTTAATGTCTAGGTGTGTCAGAGTTCCCTAAGGACCTCAAGGATCCCGGGCAGTGCTCATGCCCAGATCTTTCTCAAGTAAGAACTGATTTATGTGTAGTGTGAAAGTGCCAACTCTGATATTCTAGAGCTCCAAGAGATCTCATATGTCTCAAAGCAGTACACATATCAAAGGGGCAGGACTTGGGAATCTAAGAGTAATGTGAGAGTGCATAATGACTTGAAAGAGTTTGGTAAGCAGTAGCCAAAGGGGTCTTAGGAGTAAAAGATTTTCTGAAATCAGTACTAGTTAGGGTGGAAAACAGTTTGAGCAAACATGAAGAACATTTTGAGATTAGAGAGCAAGTCACAGAACACTCAATTTCAGAAACATTTTTTGGGCAAGCAGACTCTTCATAGAAGGAGAGAGGGATTGTTGACACATAGAATACAGCCTAGTGTATAAGCAAACAGCTATACAAATGAGGTTGTGGAATTGACAAGTTAGTTAAAAAGATTACAATAAGGACATGTTGGTAACGTATAAGTGTTATACATAACCAATACACACAACTAGAGTACCTTTGAAAGGGCTAGATGTCTTAAGAAGATCTCATTAATGAAGTAGAGTAGGTAAGACTTAGATTAACAAACTAGGCAGGCACTTCATGAAGCATTCAAAGTTTATAAATACACTTACAGCAAGCAGGATGTAGTCATTCTGGGTGAGACAGTAAGCAAACCATGCAGCTTGGACATACTGGCGAACAAATAAGATTCATGCAATTATCTAAAAGCAGGGATTGGTATGCCAAATAATAGACAGATCCTTATGGGTAAGTACACTAGTCATAGCCTTTTGACAGAACAAACTAGGCATGCTAAGTGATACAGTAGTTAGGTAGTATAATCTAGGCATGCTGATTACATATTGGGCACATGACAGTAGAACAGTAAAAAGAAATGGAAATCGCAACTATTGAACTGCAGCAGCAAAGGAAACACATAGTTTTGGAATAGGAATTGAATTAGGACATACCAGTCAAGGAGAGAATAGAGATTATAGAGCAAATATGGTGCAAATTTCCAACCTTGGCTTACAGTCGGCTACATTAGTGAGAATTGAAATTAACAGAAGAGAATAGAGTGGCTTTGAGAGAGTGAAAATATAGATGAACTAGTGTTCGTGTCTAAGAAGTTAAAATAAGAGAGTTTATATAGTAGTTTGAGATTAGAGTAAATAAGGTAAAGCAATCAACAATTATTAATTAAGGAATTTTAGAATAAATTAAATGAAGATTTAACATAATTTTCACTTTTAATTAAGGAAAATCAACCAACGGTAATGATAAGAACTAATAAAGGCAGCAGGTTCAATTCGGCCGAGTAAAGAAGTAAGAGTCAAATAACTTATTAAGGAAAAGAGTTCAAATTAAAACAAAGGAACTTCAGAATAGAGAGTCAATGGTTTAATTAAGGAAAGAATCATGCAAAGAGTCAACAATTATCACAGACAATTACAAATAAGGCAAGAAAGGAACAGTCAGGAAACAAATTGACAAATCAAGAATTCAAATCAATACTGATTTATGAGTGAAAATATAGGTTTGCATGAATAGGCAAAGGATGAATATAGACACATAGAATTAGTAAAAAAAAGTTGAACCAAGAACATTAATAGAGGTACATTAGGATAAACAAAATCACAAGACATCTAATTAGGTTAAAGAAAAATCACAAGATCCAAAGAATAAGTCAAAGTCAGTACACAAGTAACCTAGACAAACTTAGAATCCAAATAATAATATCGAAAAATTCGGGTTTTAGCACAAACAAGTTAGGGTTAGAAAAACCTTACTAAATCGGTTAAAACACATAAGAATTAAACGATTAAATACTCAAAAGTATCAAATGTTTTGGAAAGAAATTTTTTTTGTAAACCTTAGTTTCAAAAAAAAAAAAAAGAAAACAATTCGAAAATCAGAAGGTTCTTGTAGAAAACAAAAGGTCCTTGTAAAACTCATACGAAATAGGTTTGATCTATCTCAGATCTTGCACATATCTAAGAATTTCAAAGGATTAAAATTAGGGTTTCTAGAAGAACAATTATAGAGATGAATAAGTAGGCTTAGAACTCCATAGATCATAGGCGATATAGGAAGGTCTTACTCAAAATTGAACCGGAACAACCTGAAACAGGCGAGCAAAGGCCAAAGGTGTAAGCGTACTAACCCTGGTCCCTTGAGGACCCTGAAGATGGTGATACCAATACAGGAGAGGCCATTAGAGCCTTGGGGGTAGTGAGAAACCACCATAGATGGCCATATATGAGTGACGGCGAGGGTGAATTAGGGTTACAGTTGGAAAGCATTTGAGAGACGAGGGAACAGGTGACGACGAGGTCTGGTGGGGAATAAGTAGTGTTTAGGGGTGTTTACGTAGGTTTAATTATGGTAGAAACTATCTTGATCGTTTGATCAAAGTGATCAATGGCAAGGATTGAACAAAAGGTTTGGGTCGGGTGAATGCAGATTGGGCCTAAGGGGTTTCTGGCTGGTTTTGGTTTAATACTAAGGGAGTTTTAGGCTGGCATAAAAAGGGTTAAAATTGGGATTACGTGGCTACTTGTTAAATACCCCAAACAATTGAATAAAAAATAATTTGTAAAATAATTATTACTTACAAAAAATTTATTTCTTGCGTAGAAATATTTTAAAACAGTTATTTAGTATTTAAAAATGCAAATGACTAATTTCTGGTAAACTAATACGAAAATGTGGGCATGGGCTATAATTGCAAGGTTATTGCAATTATAACCAAAAGGTGTTAATTTGGCCATTTATGAAATAATTTGGACTCAATAGGACCTATAATAGTAATTTTAAATCAAGACATATTCAAAATTCTTTTGTGATGCAATTTTGTAATTAATCATATGAAGAAAATATTAAATGAAAATTATGGGAAAATACCCATTGATGCTAATGCATGGTATTAAAGGTATACATGCATTTTAAAAATATTATAGGGAAAAATTGGGTATCAACACTTGGAACACCCAAAAATCAATTCCAAGTGGTGGCTCCGTAAATAAAATAATTCCTACTCAAACTTGCCACTTTAATTGGAAAAACGCTTTAACCCACAATCCATAACACATTATCTTTTTGGGGGTAGAAACTGGGTGTGACATTACCGATGGCGGATACGATGTCCGAAGCGTCAACGTTGAAATTATATTCAAATAAGCAGGGTGCCTCCATCGGTTCTGTGTGTTTGTTGAATACGGCTCTGCTCGCAAGTCCCCGAGAATTCTGGCCTCGTTCGTTCCGGGCTATGTTATGCCTTGAGGCGTTTCTTCTATCTTTTGTGTATGGTTGATACCTTTCCTTGTTTGGTTTCGGCTCCTTTGCCATGAGTCTGCTGGGATATACAGAGCCTGAGGGGGATCCCAGTTGGTCTTCCTCGACCCTAATCTTTGATTGATATCGGGTTTGGACATCCGAACAAGTCACAATAGGATATTCAACCAAGTTTTGCTTCAGTTGCTTCGAAGCCACAGAGCTTCATTCGTTCAAACCTAAGGTGAAGGCCTACACTGCCTGATCATCAAAAACTGGTGGTAGTTCCATTCGTTCCATTTGAAAGCGAGATACGAACACCCGCAACATCTCGTTTTCTCTTTGTTTGATTTTGAATATGTATGATTTCTTTGTTGCCCCCTTGATGGCACCGGCATGTGCCCTTATGAAAAAAATCTGTCTGCATAGCGAACGAGTCTATTGAATTCGGGGATAGGTTGTAATACCACATCATGGCTCCCTTTGAAAAATTTTCTCCAAATTTTTTTTAGCAGGACGGATTCAATCTCGTCGTCCTTCAGGTTGTTTCCCTTTACCGCACAAATGTAGGTAGTCACGTGCTCATTGGGTTCCGAGGTTCCGTTGTACTTCGAAGGATCGGGCATTCTGAACTTCTTTGGGATAGTATTTGGAGCAACATTTTATGGGAACGACTTCTGTACAAATTTTTTTAGTTCAACACCCTTCAGGATCGGGGGTGCGCCCGGGATTTGATCGACCCTCGAATTGTAGGCCTCCACCCTTTTGTCATTAGCTTCTATAATTTTTTTGCCCGACTCATTCCTCTTTGTGAGATCCTTAAGCATCTTTATAATAGCGGGGTCACCTGCTGACCCGTTGTTGCTCGATATTTTTGGTACCTATTCGGCTCGAGGGGCTGTTTCCTGTGCTGCTGTGCTTGGATTTTTTTGGTGGCTTTGCAGTTGAGCAATCACTAGCTGTTGTGCCTGCAACATTTCAAAAATGACATGAAGGCTTACCTCTTGTTCCTCCCGAACTAGGGTTTTCTGAGCCTGTTGTTGGTCTTTTTGGTGTATACTCTTGTTAATATGGGAGCTTATATCGACATGTTAGGCATTACGTGATATCACATCCATAGTGATTGCCTCTTGCATGTCATCAGGGTTTCGCAGTGGCATACCGATGCCTGGAACAGATACACCATTCTCTCCATGGTCTTCAAGACCGTCGTTTTCGTATGCATTCATTGAGTTAGACATTTTGACCTGAAATCAAAGATTCTTGGGCAATAAAAAGCGTGAAGAATAACTTGCGTTATGTAGTAAACCAGCAAAAAAATAATCAGTATTATTTTTAGCCCCACGGTAGGCGCGAAACTATTTACGTTGAAAATGGTAATTATATTTAGATTTAATTTTGTGGTTCTAAAAATACGTGATTTACTTCTATGCTAGTTTTTAGGCAATAGGTGCTATGTGTGAGGCTAGAAAATAAGATAAGAACTTGAAGGTAGTATGTTTAACCAAATTGAGCGGTTGAGAATCGGGGCCTTGAGCCAGGTTATATGGGGCTTCGAGGTCGAGCTAGCACTAAGTTGTGGATAGCCGATGAAGGATAAACGATTGTAAGAGCTTTGATAAGAGCTCTTTATGATGAACAACGAGCAATAAATGAAGTACAATTAATGAAACACAATTAATGCAAGTAATATAATAAATGTAATCAATAAAATCAAGGGAGAATGTGTTTAAGTTAGAGAGCAGAGAATGCTCTTGTTCTTGTATTGAATGTTGTATATCTCAAAATTAAAAGGTTCCCCTTTATATATGAGGGGGAATCCCAACATAGTGCAAATGAATTTATTACAAGGATATGAAGCCGGTACCGCCATTTAATGCCACGATATTGGCTTGAACTAGCCCAATAGACTTGGTCAGTTTTAATCACCTGCCTTGGGAACTTCCCGTTAGTCCATCATAGCCATCGATTTGCATGACCTTGAGGTCGAATATTGAGAAACCTCGGGGTCGAACCTCGACCTGTCTGGGGGCGGCCGTACAAAGTGTCGTAATGACCATAAAATCGGACTCTTCGATTTTAGCCGCATACAAAATATCTTCCGCCCGGTAGAATTAATGAAGAATATTCCATGGCATTAAGTGCACTGCCCGTTATTTGTAATTTATGTTCACTATTTCATCTTCATCAATGGATCTCATAATTGACATTAAATAAGGGCATTATCGAAGGACCTTGTTCTCTATACGTAGTTTTAAATAGTGAGCTCCGTTATCAGTGTAAGAACACAAATTTTCTGGCAAACTAACACTGCAATCTACTCAAACCTCTATATAATTTTATCTTCTTATTTTCTGTTCTTATCATTGTTGTGCCCGGAGGCTTCGCTGTCGAATCCTTATTTTGTCATTTCGTCTTCATATGAAAGCTAAGTATTATTGTGATGACCCGACCCGTTGTCACGTGAGTTACCGCCCCATTTCCCTCTTATTGCATTGCTTTATGTTTCATTATCAGTATTCGGTGCGTTAGAATTTAATTGGAGTAATTTTGATAAGAAATGAGACGCTTAGTCTCTTTTAAGAAGACTTAAATTGGAAAAGTCAACCGAACGTTGACTTGTGAGTTAGAGGGCTCGGAAGTGAATTCCGATGATTCGGTTAGCTCCGGGTGATGATTAAAGGCTTAGGAGCA
>MU713651.1:31953-46679 GCA_026770625.1 Nicotiana glauca | reverse complement strand
ATGCAACTTTGGTGGTTGATAATTGGTTGTCATGGTTAAACAATCAATCCTCTTAGTATAAGGGTTAGAGTAGTACAACGAACTTTGCGATGATCCGCCATATTGAGCTTTTATGGTATTTGTTATCATATCTTGCAATTGTTCGATAGATAACGCTGCAACTGAAGTGGATTCCTTTTCCTTTAAATGTTTAACTTTGCAAACTATTTCTAACAGATGTTTTTTGGGAGGTGAAGATAGGTGAACAAGGAGGGACACGACTCGACTCTCCAGGTGAATAGGCCTCCAATTTGTTCATGAGTTGCGCGATTTGAAAATCTTTGCCTTCAACAAATTTCTTCAAGACCTCCATAGTTATTCTTGTTGAAAGAAGAAAGTTTACACAATATAGAATAAAGTCGGTGTTCACTAGTTCGCCCCCCTCCCCCCCATACACATCCTTCTACCCATGTAATTAGTATACCTCCACTCCTTCCGTTAGCCTCCTACCCCACATAATTAGCCCATCTATTGCTACAGTAATGTCTTACAGTTGCACCATACTCCTTTTCCATCTTTGTTTCTTGAAAAAAATAGATATCCGCCCTTCATTTGTGTATTAATGATTTGATCACTGCCCCTTCCTCCCCCTTTTCAATATCTTAAACCCTTCACATTCCATGAAATAATGTGTACCTTCATTGATGATCAAAAGAGTGAAATGTTCCCCTGCTCCTTGACCCCCTTTCCTTGAATTTGACTCCAAATTGTATTTTTTTGACTTCATTCATACCTTTTGGTGTTGGAGTAGAAGGAGTTGATACACTAGTTTCCTTGCGCTTTTCCCGTCTCTTTTTGTCCAATTTCATGAACAATGACCACACTTTTCCTGAAACTCCACACTGAATTTTTACTCAATTTCATTATATTCCGATGAACCCATAATGTGGCTTCTAACTCGGTTAGTTGAACTTGAACATGTAAAGGCTGTACATCTTCTGTCAACCATTGTTGAGAGCTCTCCACACAAATCATCTTCGAACCATTGCCCTTATGATTTTCAATATCCACTGCCCCAATTTCCTGTTCCTCTTACGTGTCAAGTTCTCCACTTCTATCTCGTATTTGGAGCAAGTGTGGATTATGGGTTATGTCGTAATTTTCATCGTTGCTGGCATTGATTGGCTTCACCATAGAAAGAGAAACACAAGACCCAGAAGCTTGTAGAAAATTTGCTCCGATCTCTACAAGAAAAGAATTCATTATGGCTAAAACCTTGGGCTCGTCTGGCTTACTTAAACCAAAAAGTTATCTGGCCCAAACTCCTTATTTTTAAGATAAAGTTTGGGCCTGCGAACTAGGTCCAATCCCGATTTAATACTCCTGTGTTCAGACTAGCTGTGTCCTTCGCCCCAAATTTCTTCTGCATTGCTCCTCAAAAATTCAAAGCTTGAATTAGAAGCCTCCACGAGCTTGCTCACGTGACCAACCTCATTGTGGCTATTAGAAGTCATTTATGGGATCTGGGCTTGCAATAAAGAGTTAGATATATAAGGGCCCAAGGAGTTTTTCTGTTTGGACTTATGGCCCACTTCTAACTTAGTTGATGGCAGCTCATCTGTATTAGATATTTAGTAACCCCCTTCACACGTGCATGTCATACCTCATGTGCCACAATTTTAAAAAGTTCCCTTTCCTCTGAGTTACCCACATGTCCCAAAGCCTGGTACGCCGCTTCCATTCCACCATCCCCCTTTTATAGGCATAGGCATCCTTATTATCCAACAGTATTTCCAGAGCTTCTTCTCCAGTTGGATTTTTGGCCTTCACCGTCGTCGCAATTTCGCACTATATCGGTATTGCTATATATGAGCCATCACTTTCCGCCTCTATTTCTTTTGAGACATTTGATCCATCTCCCCTCACTTGATTCAAGCCCAGTGCAAGTGATTTTTGACGGTGGTTTCTTCCCCTGTCTCGATCCAGCCACCACATAAATCACGAATTTCGTTGAATATTTTCTAGGATCATATAGTCTGCGCTAGCCTTAACCATCGAATCCATGCCCAGCTTCTTACCACTTCGTGTGGCCAACAATAGGTGGTAGGTGTCCACCAGTCTAAAGACAACTTAAACTTCTTCCATCACCATTCACTTGTAAGGACATGTTCAATAGTCTCTCTTGTTGAAACTCGAACAAAAAGTGGGAAGATTCATCTCGTATACGTTGGCTCCGATTACATGTTTCCAAGTGATGTTGACCCATCTTCTAGTGTCGTTGATAGTTGGGATTTTCTGCGATGAAGCCTGAAATTTACCACCAATGCATCGACTCAACAAATCTTTATCTGAGACTTCTGAATCACTGATTGATGATTCTAGAAATTTTGGTTCTAATGGGTGAGGCTTCTGCCCCTTTAGTCCATGTTTTACTTCTGATGGCTTTAGTGTGTGAAGATGTAAGTTTTGGGATTCTGACAAGAGATATAACAGGCTATTTGCTAGGAGGTATTAGAAAAAATAATGCAAGCATTAGCTTTGTGTATTACTAATTTCTTGTTTGATACATTTTTTCAACTTATGTATAACTACAAGTATTAGTATTAGTATTAGTTATACATCCTATTTGGTATTATCCTATATAGAACTAATACACAACAAACCATGGTATTAGCAATGCAAGAGTTTTTAATAGCTGCATAAACATGGTTAAAGACATAATTGCCCCTCAAAACATGGGGATTTTGGGGAAGGTGGGTCGAGGAGAGTAGCATAAAAAATTATTTTTCTAAAAATATTTTATATTCTCTAACCAAACACTAGAAAATATTTTTCGGAAAAAGTTTTCCACTCACCAACCAAACAAGGGAAAATAAGTGATAAAACCACTCATTTTTCAGGAAAACATTTTATAGGAAAACATTTTCTTTCATACCAAACACACCCTTAATGCTAAATTTGATTTTGAATTCGTAGAAGTATAGACTGAAGCTTTCTTTATTTGTTAAAAATTTGCCCTTTTTTTTTAATAATTGGTATTTTGTATTATATGTCATAACAATTAAATTAATTTGTCTTTTAACTTTAATATTTCAATTAGTTTTCTCATTTAATTTTGCTCCTCTGTAAAAAAATTTCGCTTTAGAGAGTAGAGAATGAGGCGGTTGATAAAACTTCTGCAATAAAAATAGGGTATAAAATTAAAGAATGTGGAGGGTATTTTTGTAAGCAACCAATATTTTTAGAAATTATGCAATGCGTTAATACACCACCAATCAGTGGATAAGAAGTAATCCCAACATAAGTAATACCAGTATAACTAATCCCAACATTACTAATACTAGCATTGCTAATACACCTTATTCAGCAGTATTCTTGTATCTCCTACCAAACGACCCCTAACATTCTCCGTTTCTAGGACATTTTTGAATCTAGCGATTTTCTGAGCTACAATTCCCAACTTGCTTAAAGTGTGGGCATTAGTCGAAAAGGGTGCAATGGCGGAAATAAAATTAAAATTATATATGTAATCAAGAACAAAGTAACAAATTCATTCATAATGCTTCCCTTAGCACTTAATACACATATTTTCGATTATACTTGTTGTTTACTACCGCTTGATTCAACAGAGAACTCATGGGCTATGAGGTCCACGCCTTAGTGCTTGCCTTACACTGAAGCGTAACTTAAGCGAGGTAAAGCGCCCTTCTTGCGCTTCTCTGAGCTTCAAGGCTTAAGTGCGCCTTAATGAGCGTTTGACAATACTGCGTTCAACTCATATTTTGGACCTCGAACTATCATTAGATTAAACACCAACGTGATAATAAATCCTGTCATCACCTATGTTAACTATGGCTGTCCAGCGAGACATCCCATCCCGTTCCTCCTCCCATCCCATCCTGGCCCACTTCATTTTAAACGGGATGTGCCAATGTTAAACGGGGCACGGGATGGGACGGGACGGCCATTTCGTCCTGTTTGTCCCGTCCTGTTTCGTCCCGTCCCGCAAATTTTTTTTTGTTTTGAATTCTAGCCGTTTGGCAACGGCTTCAATTGCAAAAATAGCCGTTCTTTACGGCCAAAAAAGGGTAAAAAATGGCCTCCACCCCCCAAAACACCCAAACTTTTAATATAACCCCTACGTTTATTAAATTACACTTTGACCCTATTTTCTACTATAAATACTCCCATCGTTCTTCATTTTTCCCACAAAAAATCAATCATCCTCTCTCAAATATCTTACATTCTATCTATATTATTCTCTCAATTTTGTTACTATCAACTATCAAGTGACACTTTCAAATATTTGGAGCAACTTTCATGCTTCGAATTAATTCGTCAAGTATTTGGAGCAATATTTTGGACAATTTCTTCAAGTTTCAATAAGTAATCAGGGGGCACTCGTTCCATCTCCTAATGTTAATATATAATTCATATCATTTTAGTGCTTAATTTTTGTGTTTACTTTGCGTGTTCTATTTTCGTATTTCATTGTGTGTTTAATTTTTTGTGTTAACTTTTTTAATTTAATTTCGTATTTAAATTATGGCACCTAAAAATGTATTTGCCGTGTTTAGAGAGGCCTAGTTCAAACAAAAGCCTTCCTAGAAGGTGGCTGCGTAGATTAGGTGCTGTTCAAAAGAATTATATTAGTATGTGAGATTTGAAAGTTCTATTTATAAAATAAAAGGCTCTAAGCGTTTATTTTATGAATTGTCTTAGTTACTTAATACTTTGAAATTATATTAAATAAATTATAACTCTATTATAATTACTAGAATATTTCATTACAAGTCTTTTGTTTTAATACTTTATAATTCTTTACTTAGTTTTCTAATTTCCGTTTTAACATTTAAGTTTATTAAATAAGTCAAAAAAATTAGCTGTTGCAAACTTTAAAAACTTAGTCATTGTCAAAAAATTAGATGTTTTTTTTAAAACTGCACTTAAGGCCCACGGACCCGTCCCATCCCGTTTGTTAGCGGTACGGGATGGGCCGACCGTTTCGTCCCATTTGTCCCGTCCCGTTTCGTCCCTTCCCACTTAAATCTTGTCCCGTCCCGTTTCGTCCCGTCCCGCTTAAATCTTGTCCCGTCCCGTCCCGTTAATTTTGTCCCGTCCCGTCACGTCCCGTCCCATTGGACAGCCATAATGTTAACACAAAAAATGAGTTTCTGATCAATCACCGGAAATTGATTGGGGAGAAACTATGCCCTCTGCGGTTGAAATCGCCAGAATTTCCCTGTAAACTGTAGGATTTGAAAGTGTTATGTCTCGATTATCGTGTTTGAGAGCATCTTAGCTTAGTTTCATACTTACAAAAACTAATTCTTTGTTCTCCAATTAGAAAATCTGTGCGATCCTCATTACATGTTATTCCTTTGTTTCTGTTATTAACATCTGGAGTTTTGCATATTAGAAACTTGTCACTAGCATTAATAGTGTTCAGAATTTTACAGGGGACGTTTTTAGCCTCTTTGCTGGTATGGACTGTGCCTCCGATCTTGGCTTGGTGAGATACAGACTAAAGAAATTTGTTCATGCTTGTATTCGGGCTGTTTATGGAAGCAGGTTAACTCAAGACCTTACTTCATATCTTCTTGCTTTACTTTCCCATATGAATCTTCTGAACTTCATATGGTTACTTGTTACGTTTGTCTCTGTTGAACACTGAAGAAGAGTTATTTGACCTTATCTTAAGGCTTAAAACCAAGCTATTTAAAGCAAATATACAATGTTTAAGAAGGTCTTAATCGATTCTTTCATGTTATTTTTGTTTTATTAAGTACTTTCAGTGTACCTCTTTTGGATCGTATTGGACCTGAATTCCAGATCTTTATATTGCTATTTATTAGTCTTCTTTATTTGGGAATTTCATGTTTTTTCTGTGCTATGTGCCTGTGTGTGTTCTGTTGAAAGACAATTTGGACCTTCACCTTCTCTATCCTAAAGATTATTGTCCCCTTGAAGCAAACTGATTTGAACCTTATAAAGCAACTGTGTGAAAATCCACTGGGATGCAAGAATTATTGCATGTCACTATTTATATTTGACATTTGTGAGCTGGTTAACAATATCATTATAATGCTGGCAACAGTGCTATATGGTTGATTCATTTTAACATGTATTCTCTTTCCACTTTCTTTTCTTCCCTAAAATAGTTGGTAGCTATTCTAGGAGGAAAACTCTGATACAGTAATTGTTTCCTATCTTGTATACTATTTCATGATGTCTTTCATCTTTCCATATCCTAGAATTTTTCGAACTCCTTTCCCGGGGTTGGGTGAGGCTTGTCAGGGTGACTCATAGACGATTCGGGCATTGGATTGTGTCCCCCTTATGGTAGTTATTTATGGTAGCTACTGTTGGATATTATTGCATGCCATTTAATGTATAATTCTTATGTTTAGATAACTATTTACGCGATTTCTGCCGGAATTACTAATGCTCTTTTGTTTTTGTTTTTGTTGTTGCTTTCCCTTTCCTTCTCTAAGCCGAGGGTCGATTGGAAACAATCTCTCTGCCCTTTTGGGTAGGGGTAAGGCCTGTCTACATATTACCCTCCCCAGACCCCACCTTGTGGGACTATACTGGGTAGTTGTTGTTGTTGTTGTTGTTTCATCTTTCCATAAGCATGACCACTCTGATAACATACTCTCTAGTTGCTGGCTTTGAACTTTTTATTGTGGAGGTGTAGAGGGTGGGAGTCTTCCTTTGCTAAACCTTGAAATTTGATAAGCTTTGATGAAGTTGTCTTCTGTGGCAGGCATTTATTTTTGTTAGTCCAGTTATAGAACTATGATTTCATAGTGTTATTTTCTGAAAGAAGTTATTTTATCTAACACCTGTAAGGTGCCAGTTTTTATGGGACAAACTCCAATTGGAATGCTAAATAAGTGCTCTCGTGTCTTAATTTTACTCATATGAGCTATGTCTGGGCAGGAATAAGTTGAGAGATCAACTATTTATGGAATCCGAGAAGTCCTGTACATCAGCAATCCTCTTGTTGGATGCAGTAGCGTTGCTGATTGATTTAAGGTTTCCCTGGGCTTGCAGCAGTGTCACCTATCTTCTTCAAAGAAATATATATTCCTTATTTAGGGAAATCATTCTGATTGGCAAGGTTGCTCCTATAAGTACAATAGCTATTTAGTTGAATTATTTTACAACTTATGTAATCTGTAACAATGAGTTATTCAAGTATATTTTCAGGGAAGTGATCACAAACTCCAAGTAGTTTGTAATTGTGGATCAATTTCAAATTTTGTTAACTAGCTTTATTGCTTTATGCTCTTCTACTCTTGGGAGCTAAAAAGTATATCATAAAAGGTGATGGTGTGTGTGACAAGCTTGTGATTTTATCACAGAGATTTCTAATAATCCTGGCTAATGTTAAAAGAGCTTTCATACGACTCTCTACAATCCTATGCTTCCAATACTTCTTTGAGCTTAGGAGCTTGGCAATATACATAGACATAATATTTTCTTCAGATGGAAGATTGTATAAATTAGATAACATTGTTTTTATATGACATATTCACTTGTTTCTCTGTTTTGGTATATTGGTCTCTCGAGAATACAAATATCTCATTGACTTGGTATTTATTAAAGCTGAAGAGTGATAGCATGCAGTTTAATTTTTGCAGGAAAGAAACTTTCCAGCTTCCAACAGGGTTGTATCTTCATTCGAGCGTGTGCTTGGACTGATTATACCTCATGTTGGTCAAAGCACTTGTTCTTGTGCAAGCGTTGACCCACGGTGTTCCTTCCCTTCCCAGATTCTTACAATTCCATTTTTATGGCGGTTTTTCCCTCACCTAAAAGAGGTAAATGGATATACTGTTCCACCGGAACATGGTTATTTGTATGGAGGATCGGATCAAGGAATATTCCTTTACTGACCAAGTATCTTGTTGCTCTGTGCTAGTTCAAGTGACGGTTCTGCATGAATCATCAGCTGATATCTGTGCCATATTGTTGTTCATCTTCATTTGGAAGCTTCAGATTTATGTTTTTGGGGAGCTTTTTTTATTTGTTAGTGTTTGCTTTATATTTCCCCGAAGGCTTATTCAGCTCGTTTCATTTCATTATGCAGGTCTTTGCAAGTCCATCTTTGAGTCGTCATTATTTTCATCAGATGGCATTATGCATGAAAGAGCATGTTAATGTCCTCCCTCCTGATATAGAGATTGATCTTCCGGGCTATGCTAGCCTTCTAGGGAATCTACTCGAAGTTGCTAGGCTAGCTTTTGCCCTGCCAGAATCGTTCACTATGGTAAAGACACGCCATTAGTTTTACTCAATAAAGAAAAGATGTTTTATATTTCTGTGGTCCAAGTTTTATGACTTTTGTCATTATTGTTTGGAACCTACTACTCCAGTTGCATGAAAAACTTAAAATCTTTCTATCAAGGAATGAACTCTCATGGATTAGTAATCCTGAATTTCATTCCATACGATGCTTCCTCTCTCGCATTTTATTTGCGCTAATTCAATTGGCCTTGGAGATTAAGGAAGTACTCCATAAATGATTTGATAAGATTGGGGTTGGTTACAGATATTTTGAAGGAACTAAATTTGAGAGGTAATCAGAGGGAGATTTGTTTTATGGAAATATATCATTTCAGGGGCCGTCATCTGCCATGCTTTTTATTCTGGTGATTGAATCTTTAAGCAAGATGATAGCCAATGCTGCAGCAGGAGGCTGGTAGAGGGTTTCTCTGCATCGATCGAGGGATAAAAAATGTGTGAAGATCTCTCACCTCCTTTTTTTAATGATGCATTAGTTTTTCTGATGCCTATGCAAACCAGCGACCATACTTGTGACAGATTCTCCTGTGGTTACAAGTAGTATTAGGACTTGAGATCAAACTTCAGGATATGTGAGATCATCCCGTGGAAAGCTGAACAACAACAAGAAGATAGCATAGGTGCTCAATTCCAAGGTTGGTGCTCTTCCTCTATCTACCACGGGTTGCCATTTGGGGGCCTCAAATAAGGATCAAGCAACATGGAATTTGATCATAAAAGGAGTTGAGAGAGGCTAGTTGGATGGCAAAAGTGATACTTGTTTGTATGGCGGAAAGAAATAGAGAGTATACTGTCTCTACGTATTGCATGTCGCTTTTGCAAGTACCAACCAGGTGACTGGGAGGTTGGAAAGGCTCCAAAGCAATTTTCTATAGGACATAGTAAATGATTCTAGAAAGAACCATTCATTAAGTTTGACGATTCTAACTTCCTCGAAAAATAGGGAGGAGACCTGGGTTGGAGGAGCTTAGAGTATTCAATAGGGCGTTACTGGGAAATGACTGTGGAGATCTGGGACTGAGGACTAGGCTCCATGGATAGAAGTGAGCACAAAAATTTGGACTTGTGGACAAGGGATGAAGGGCTACGAATGTTACAGTACATTTTGGCCATGGTGTATGGAGAAACATCATGAAGGTTGGGAAGGCTTCAGTGGCAACATAACAAATAAGATTGGGAAGTACAACATTATTAGCTTCTATACTCACAGATAGGCGTGGAGAATCTGATTTTCTACATATGAATAGCCTCTTATTTCTATAGTACCTGTTAGTGCACCCATGTGGTTTCAGTATGTGTAGAATATTGGATGTACTTTGAATAGAACCATATTTTTCTCTAAGACTATTTTCTGGTGCACTTCTTTTATAGGGGAACTTTCTCATAGATTAATAAATTATACTCCCTCCGTCCCAATTTGTGTGGCACCATTCGGATTTCGAGAACAAAGAAAAACTCTTTTACTTTTTGGTACTCTTCTTGTATACGTGAGATTTCCTTTCATTAATAAAATTATTTACCTTACAAAAAATAAAAATCATGTCAAAGCCAAGTTAGGGTAATGTAGCCTATTTGTGATAACTTGAGTTAATGAAGTAATAGTTCTCTGAAAGATGGTAGGTTGTTTGGAACGAAAACATGTAAAAAATGTTTATTTTTACTCTTAAGAGGCATAGACGTTTGGGGGTGTTTGTTTGTGGGTGGATTTCTGTTAAGTCCATGGTAAGGGTAAACTAGAGAATGTGTGAAAATTTGGGTCAAGTAAATGTGGTTCATTCATTCCGTCTTCATTGATGGATTTAAAGGGAAATAAGGTTAATAAATGGCCAAATACATCGACAAACCTTTAAAGTTATCCACACTTTTCACTTAGACACTTGATCTTAAGTCTGTTCCGTTTGAATACTTTAACTAGGCCTTTATTGTGTCGTTTAGACACAAAATTCGTAAGCAGTCAGACACAAAAGGTGCGTGTAATTCACACACCACAGTAACGAATAAGCCGAGGACATGTGGATTTAACTTAATCAAATAAAAAAAAAATTGAAACGAGAACCCCACTCCACTGTCGTCATCTTCCCCAACGATTCCTCCTCGCCAGAAAAATCAATTTCTGGCCATCGCTTTTCCAGCTCTTTCTTCTTCTCCAGAAATTTAGTTTTTTTTTTAATTCTTTTTCTTCATTCATCCTTTCTAGGTTAAAACTACTGGGAGTTTGGGAACCAAAATGACTGGAGAAAAAATTTCTGTAGCTATTTGTGCAGATCTGTTGTTGTAACAGCAGAAGCAGAAAAAGAAAGAGCATAGTAGCCCCTTTCTACGGAGATAAAGGAGTGCTGCTGAGATATTTTTCTTTTATTGTTTTCTTTTCTCAAAACATTGTTGGTTTTAATAATGGAGAAATCATGGACATGACAGAGAGGGGCGACCATCATTTACTGAAAATCCTTGAGGCTCAGATATGTGTAAAATGGGGCAAAGAGAAGACGACAACGCCATGGCCGCTGCCGTCGATCATCGCCTGTCTACGTCGAATCTTGACGCGAAACCCTGCCCATCACAGCATAAGAGGAACCAAAAATACCTTCTTCTTAATGACTAATCAAACAAAAATAACCTTTGAGCACTCAAAAGTTCTCTTGTTAATTTGCTGCAATAGGAATCGCAAAGCTTACAGATCTAAAAGGTTCTGCGAAAATCCACCGGAAATTTTTTCCAGCAAAAATATTCCTTTTCCGGCAAGAAGTATGAAAGGTTTGTTTTTTAAATCATTTTCATGCGCTTGAAAAATGTGAGAGAGTGCTTTGCCATGTCAGCATATTGTGTCTGAATGATGCAATAAAAGTTTGGTTAAAGTGTTTAAATGGAACATACTTAAGATAAAGTATCTAAGTGAAAATTGTGGACAACTTTAAAGGGCTGTCGATGTATTTGACCTTAATAAATTGTAGCAGAGGGAGTATACAATGAGACTCAAAGAGTTTTGATAGGGCTCGACATTTGAATATCAGTTTCAAGGTACACATTGTTGTGCACTGAGCATTTGACAAATCATTTCTAGTGTTTGATATGATTAGATATGTGATGTTCGTAAGCATCCCTTTTGCGAAATCAATCTTTTGCACAAAATGATTGCATCAGAGGTCCATTGCTAGTTGAAAAGGATGTTCTACAGAACGATTGTGAGACCAAAGGTGTCATATGTGAGTGAATGTTAATGACCTAATATATCCACAAGATGAATATAGTAGAAATGTGTATTTTAATATGGATGTGCAATTATACAAAATTAGAAATGATCATAACAGACTTAGTGGGCAAGTAGCCCAATTGGATGATAAAATGAGAGAAGGACCATGAGATGATTTGTAGATGTCCATTGAAGGTGCTTAAAAAGATGAGCTAGACCTGAATTAGAATCACAAAATACTGACAATCTGTGATTGTCTAGGAATTGACACGGATGTAGCTAAGATAGAACACAATTAAAGCAAAAGATCCATGTAGGCGACGCCTACTAGTTGGGATTAATTAGTTGTTATTGTTACACTTACATTGAATCAGGATAGGAATAAATTGAGATTTATAGAACTCCAGTTTTGAGGACCCCTAATTTGCCTTAAAATGCAAAACTTACCAGTTTTGAATGAATTAGGCTTGTATTGAGTAGGATACATAGAGGATTGGCGCGTAGTGTTTATCGATTGTATTTCTGGGAAGAGACAAAAATAGGTGTTAGTTGTTAAGTCTCCCACATTGGTAGAGAGAATGGTTATTTTCTCCGTATATGATATTGGCAATCCCTCACCTCATGAGCTAGCTTTTAGGGTTAAGTTAGGCCCGAGGTATATTTTCATCACCTCCACTTGGGTTGCAACTCATGGTACTTGTCTAACTCATCATAATCTGCAGAAAAGAGGTCTTGTCATTTGCAGCAGATGATTTTATGTGAAGAGGCGTATGAGTCAGTTTATCATCTCTCCTCCACTGCAATTGTACTTGCCAGATCTTGTCAATGTTTCTTGGTATTTTTGGGATTCAATGGGTCATGCATGGAAGCATAAAACAGGCCTTATGTAGTTGGTATAAACAACCATCAGTTATTGGAAGTAGACACTACCGGAAAGCAGTGCCTTAACAACATTTTCTTCAATTGAAAAAATTAGCACATTTTATATGTTAAATTTAGATGTTTGAGGAGCCTCTTTTTGTGGTACAGGAAAAATATTGTATCTGACATAGACGCTCTGTTGGGCCTATTGTATTCCTTCAATTTATTGAAGTAAGGAATCATTGCTGTTGTATTCCTTTATAGTAGCTTCTAGGTACTCATTAATAAAATATTTACCTTGTCATAATAAAAGGTCCATTTGGTTCATGTGGTATCAAAGCCAAAGCCATCTCAGTCCTTGGTTTACCCAATGTTTGGCCCCCATGTTATGTAGTTCACACTCCAAATGTGCAGCCCAAGGCATGCGAGATGTTACATTCCGTACATTGGTAGTGAGAATGGAATGTTGTCTTCTTATATGGTCTTGGTCATTCCTCACCTGATGAGTAGCTTTTAGGGTTGAGTTTTGTCCAAGGTCCATTTTCTAGTAAAAAGATATGTTTCTTATTTAGTTAACCTTTTATAACGTTGTATCCATCGTGTCTTTAAATGTGGAGCAATTTTGCGTGATTTCTGCTATTTGCATATTAATAGTGTTTTGGTTGAGATGAATCAGATTACTGGATAGATACTTGATGATGACTGATGTATTGCCACAAATAAGGAAAAGGGAATTTGGATCTTGATCATTACTTGCTCAATAGGGAGAATGTTTCTTGTAAATAATTGTTTATAGGATGTGTTTTCTTGGCTTATCTTCTTAAGCATTCACAGTAATTTCCTCTTATACCTGTTCACAGGCTGTTGATTTTGCGACTGTTGCAACTTTTTTATTGGAAGCACTTCCTTCTCTCCAATCATCAAATATGGGAAGTAAAGAAAGTATGCCCTTGTATTATTTACACCTGAGTTCAGTTACTTCAGTAGATGTGTTCAGTTGATGTTCTAATTCGCACATATTTGAGGTTTCAAAAGAAATAAAAAAATGTAAACACCATTCTTTTAGTTTTATTTTGAGCTGATTACACTTTCTTCAGATTCTTCAGTGTCTGAGGATGATATGGTCATTGATGATGAACAAGCAGAAAACGTTCTGAATTTGGGTTTGGAGCAACAGATAACCAATGCTATAGATCCACGTTTTCTTCTACAGCTGGTATGCAGTCATAATTTTCACAGTACTAAGCATTAAGGTTCACTTTTAGTTCAGTCAAGATTTTATCCATTTGAACTATGAGTCACATTTTATGTTTAATGAACAGACTACTGTTTTACTGGGAGGGTTTTCACCTCTCAGTGGCTTACATAGTGGCCAGCTTGATGAGAAACATGTGGCAGCTGTTAGTGCAGTTTGTGCTTTCCTTCATGTGACTTTCAACATTTTGCCGCTTGAACGTATTATGACTGTACTAGCCTATCGGACAGAGCTCGTTGCTGTCCTTTGGAACTTCATGAAGCAATGTCATGAAAATCAGAAATGGTCATCACTGTCAGAGCAATCAGCATATTTGCCAGCAGATGCTCCTGGATGGCTGCTACCTTTGGCTGTTTTCTGCCCAGTTTACAAGTAAGAGCTTATGGCTTCAACATATTCAGCCTGTATCATCTGGGGGAAGGTTTCTACAGCTGTCTTGTATGGTGTGAGTTGTGACTGTGCACAAGTAAATAACACATCTTCTCCTCTATCCTGAATCAGGCACATGCTTATGATTGTCGATAATGAGGAGTTCTATGAACAGGAGAAGCCATTATCTCTGAAGGATATCAGATGTTTGATTGTTATCCTTAGACAGGTAAAACCTTATATAAGACAATCAATAAACGGGTAAAGAAAAGACTTAATATGTTTTACTGATCAAAAGAACTTTTAAATTGTTATCTCTTCATCTCGGCATGGGAAAATACTGTCGTGATGGTATGGGAAGCACAACAATGATAGGATTAGCATAACACAAGTACACAACAATGATAAGATTAGCAGGTCAACTGGTTTAAGAATCACTGGTGGGGATACATTATCACTGTGATTGATGAAGACTTAAAGAATCCTCAATTTATACTGTGAAAAAGTGTATTTACTTGCAATTACAGGCTGCTAGTCTACCTTATGAACCAAGAACAAGAAAGGATGTTCTCCACTCTTCCTTATGTGTAGGAATGATCTGCACAGCCTTGTGATTTAAGGCATGAGCATATATGTTCATCGGTTCTGTGAGAAGGCACGGGAGAAAATATGATATATTGATATATTGTGTGTTCAATACAATACAAGAGGTCCTTATTTATAGCTATACTATACAAGGACATTCTATTCCTATTCCAATGT
>MU713651.1:16273-27998 GCA_026770625.1 Nicotiana glauca | reverse complement strand
TTTTTGCACAACACTGACGAAAAGTGGATTGCCGGAAAAAGACTTCCGGTCAACTGATTTTCTTTCCCGGAGTCGCTGGAATTTCTGCACAGCGATAAATCTCTCACGATTGCTCTGATACCATGTGAGAAGGCACGGGAGAAAATATGATATATTGATATATTGTGTGTTCAATACAATACAAGAGGTCCTTATTTATAGCTATACTATACAAGGACATTCTATTCCTATTCCAATGTGGGACAAGACTTCATATCTAACAGGTTCAAGACTTCCACAGGAAGTTACTGCTGATAAAAGTTATTCCTTCTATCCTTGGTCATGATTTGAGAAATGCTTGCTCATAAAGTAAAGAATACGGAAGCAACAAATTAAAGCACCTAGAAACCTTGTGACAGACCTTTTGCCCATTTAGCGCTGCACTTGGGTGTCGATGTAGCGGATGCCTTGGAGAGCATGACCGACCACATTCATTACTTTAGTATTCATCATGATTTGACTATTTTAATGCTAGTTTTTGAACCTACCTTAATATCCTCCTTTATCTGGATTTGGGACAGTATGATCTGGAGCTAGCACCTGAAGACTATGATAAAACAAAATCTGGTGTTATGGTCCACCGAACTGAAATAGGACCTAGGTGTAGCTGGAAGTGCCCGTATTTGTTCTTTTGATTGTTTAAAATGCTCTATATTTTTCGATTAGTAGAACCATGTCTTGCTTTAAAATGCTATTTCAAGGTCTTGCATAAGCTAAAATCCCACTTTTCTTTTACTTGGAGAGTGCAAAGTGTGCAAGTGATAAAAGGAGACTAAGGGCTCATGTTATATTATATCAGGACTCATTCCCTGCACTAATGCATCTATGCTTTACACACTTAGGCCTTGTGGCAGCTCCTCTGGCTGAATCCTATGGCGCCTGTTAACTTTGGTAAATCAACAACTGATATCTTTGCTATGAAGAAGCATCCATTAGAGTTCCTTCAGCATAGGGTTAGTGTTGTAGCATCTGAACTCCTATCACAGGTAGATACAGTCCCTCTTTCAAACATGATTCCTGCAATATTTTTTCTTTAGTTGAATTATTTAATAATTATAGTTTTGAGATATAAAGATTATATTAAATTACTGTTCTAACATAGAGTTATTGTAGTTACAAGATTGGAACAACAGACGGCAATTTACACCTCCTAGCGATTTTCATGCAGATGGTGTAAATGAGTACTTCATATCTCAGGTAGTAGTTTTGCAGTTGCTAATTTGCAATGTAGATTTCTTCTGGTTAGGTTCTTTTTCATAAATTTGTTGCAGTAATTGGAAATATCTTTCAGGCAATGACGGAGAACACTAGAGCCAACGATATACTAAAGCAAGCTCCATTCCTGGTGCCATTTACTAGCCGAGCCAAAATATTTACTGTGAGTGATTAAATCTGCACAATTCTTCTTTGATTTTCTCTTTTTAAGTCTTGTTATTTTCACTTTTTTTGCCTTGCCGTTTTACTCCTTTGGGACTTCATATCTATTATAGGAAAATGAGTGGCTCCATTCCCCTTAGACTTATTTTGTTCTTTTTGGTTAGCTTTGAATAAGTTAAGAGTTGCACATTGAGCCAATTGAAGTTAGTCAATTTCTTGTATAGCATGTCACTCCGCTCAACTAACCCATAGTTTATTAATCTGGCAGTCACAGCTAGCTGCAGCAAGAGAGAGGAATGGGAGCCAGGGTCTTTTTGCTAGGCATAGATTCAGAATTAGAAGAGACCATATTCTGGAAGATGCTTTTAACCAATTGAATGCATTGTCGGAGGAGGATCTCCGAGGACTGGTGATGCATTTTCTCTGTGTGTGATTATGTTAACTTTCTATTTGATTATAGACGTGCATGTATATGTGCAAGTATGCGTGTGTGTGCGTACACTTTACTCAGTAGAGATAATTTCTATTCCTGTGGTTAACCTTGTGTTTCCAGATACGTGTAACCTTCGTTAACGAACTTGGAGTTGAGGAAGCTGGTATAGATGGTGGTGGGATATTCAAGGATTTCATGGAGAATATTACTCGAGCAGCTTTTGATGTACAATATGGATTATTCAAGGTGCTAATTTCATCAATGTTGTTAGATATTAATGCTTGGACCTCCTGCCCCGTAACTAGTTGTGGTTCCAGCTAAAGTGTTCGGTACTTTCAATAAAAGAAAACAAATGTGAGCAATTTTACTTAGGTAATTAGGTTCCTGTCCTGCTCTTTTCTATTTCTCTATACTTGTGCTAGTGGTAAAAATTCTCTGCAAAGATTTTGTATTTTGCTAAGGCCACCATTGCTTATTTTTACCGTTTCAACCAATCGAGTTTTGTGTGGGCTGTTTGATTTGTACCAAAATACAACATGTGATTTTGGCCTCAATTAATTGGGATTGAATGGTTAACTTCTAGAGGGTTATTGAGATATAGTTTGTTTATAAGACTCCAACTACAGCCTGCTACAATAAATTTCTATTGTATATATATTTCACCACTGACATTTTATACCTCCTAGAATAGTCATTTGGAATCATTTCACATGGTTAGATTCTTTTTAGTTTTTCTTGTTAAAAAGGGTTTATCGAGCCTTATTATGGTCAGACTCGTTTGGATTTTCTCATCCAACCTAATTTTTGGAATAGCTAGCTTGTTTATGGACATTAGATTAGGGAGAGGAGCAGTTTTGCCCTTTCTCTATCTTCTCGCAAGTAGGACATCAGTTGGGTTTTGAACTTAAGGGAATAGTCTTTTGCTTATGATCTATCTGAAGACTAGCTGGTATAGCAGCCCAAATTTACCTATTGTGGAAGGTCAATTGTTGCTTCCTCTTTTGAGATTGCAATCCCTGTTGAGTCAGGAAGGAAATGAGTATTGAGTTAGGTAATCGGGCATCGGGGCTCTTGGGATGGAGCAGGATTAGGCAAAGGAATGCCTCCTTGAATCTTCCTTGAGTTGACGTCACTGAGACATTTACTCTTGGGCCTGTCTTGTTGGGCATCCCTATATCTAAAGGGAACTTATCAAGCCATTCCCATCTCCATTCCTAAAATCAATCTTAGGGCTTTGAGCGCGTTGAAGACTCGATAGCAATTTCATCGTCTTTCCAGTTCAATAACTCCTAGCCCATCTTTTTGAAACATGTCTTTTATCTAACTTGAAAAGCTGAGTGGTAGAATCCTGCACAAATTAGTCTATCCTGGGCTAACTTTTTGAAATTGAAAATGAAGGGGAGAGTATCTGCTCAGATAATATGGTGGAAATAAATGTTTGATTTATGCTCATGATCGTTTTGTTCATTTACTTACTTATCTTGTGTTAGATAGTCATGTGTAAATAATCCTAGTCCATATGTAGTGGGAGTAGAATATGTCCTAGTCCCATATGTAGTTGGCAGTGTTGTCAAAGGCGCGCTTAAGCCCTGAAGCGAGGCTCAAAACACGTTTAGCGCTTCACATCGCTTTGTGGGCGCTTTAGTGTCGCATCAAAGCTCTAAGGCATACTTTTCCTTGCCAACGAGTGTAATCCTGAAAAGGCGACCTTAAACAATTGATATTTCACTTTATAGTAATTTCTTTTTTTTTTTCAATTTCTTTGTCCATATATTTGTTATTCATGCTTATAATGATTAGTCTTGAACTACTTGCATATTCTTACTTCTTTTTCCATTGCGCCTTTTTTCATTAAAGCCCACGCTTTATTTGCGCTTTACGCTTAAAGCCCCAACGGACCTTAGAGCTTTTTTGCGCTTTTCGCCTTTGATAACACTGGTAGTTGGAGTAGAATATGTCCTAGTCCCATATGTAGTAAGAGTAGAATATGTATTATATATAGGGCTCATTGTATCATTTAAAAAATTGATTTTTCTCCCGTTCATTCTCACATGGTAGCAGAGCTTCACTGTGAAAATTATCGCTGTGCGTCATTCCAGCGACATCCGAGAAGAAAGATCTCGTTGCCGTGCAATTTTCCGGCAACTTCGTCTTGTTCCTAGGGTTCATCATTGCTATAGTCGTATTGTGCATATACCAGTACCACCATCAGATCCGAAACCCTGTGCGACCAAACCCCATAAATCCCAGCCCCATAGGAATAGAAAAGTCACTCACCGGGTGTCTTTCCAGTTGACAACTCAAGATTTATTTGTGTTATCTCTTCATCGATAAGTATTGTGCAAAAACCAACACTACCATTTGTTCGGAAAAGTCAGGCGACAAAACCCCAGTCAATCGCTCTAGCAGAAAGTCCCTCACGCGCTTCCATGTGCCGCTAGAACTAGGGTTTCGGCGAGCGTGTCTGAAGCGTGTGTATCACTTTCCAGCTAAAATATTCAAAAATTTCTTTAGGACAGTTGTTTCGTGGGGTGATTCCGAGTCCAACAGTATAATTTCCTACAGATTTCGAGAACTTTGGAATTTTTCGGCGCGTGTGAGCCATTCCGGCCACTTTTTGACAAAACTTCTTCAGGACAACTTACCCGTCCAGTGATTTTGAGCCTACCCATATAAATTACATCTAATTCTGACATTTATTTTTTTCCGGTGTGAACAGTGATTTTCAGAAAAGTTTCTGTTTTCTGGTGGTGTTTTAGAACCTATTTTATAGTGTGAAATTCGGCTCAGTCTCACTATTTCAAATTTCTCCGGCGACTTTTCAGCCAACTTTTGTTTATCATCAATCACCCGATTTTGTTATTCGGGGGGAGTCTGGTGACCTTTTATGTCTGTATGTCGCTTGCACCGATCACTTTATGGTCTAGAGCAGTCTCCGCGATTCTGGCGTGGTAAATTCAGTACAGTTATCCAGGAGTTTGACATGACTCGTAGTGAAGTCGAATGATCAGCCTGCAGATATTTTTACCAAGTCCCTCTGGTGCTCGTATTAGTTACATATGTAACAAGCGTGGTACATATGATTTGTATGCACCGGCTTGAGGGGGAGGTTAGATAGTTATGTGTAAATAATCTTAGTCCCATATGTCGTAGGAGTAAAATATGTCCTAGTCCCACATATAGTAGGAGTAGAATATGTCCTAGTCCCATATGTAGTAAGAGCAGAATATGGATATTATATATGACTCATTGTATCATTGAAAAAAAATTGATTTTTTCCTGTGCAATTCTCACATGCTGCCTCCCCTTGTGTTTTCAGGAAACTGCAGATCATCTACTGTATCCGAATCCTGGATCTGGGATGTCTCATGATCAACACCTCCAGTATTTTCATTTTCTTGGGACAGTTCTTGCTAAGGTATTGACACTTGTGTAATGCTTGTTCAGCATATGACCTATGATGACTGGTGATTGACTCAACTTCTGACATGCTGTTGTATGTTCTTTCTGAACAAAGCACAATACTTACTTTGGGGCAGAATTACGCCTAGGAAGGATTATCATCTCGAAATGTAGCTCTTTCTCAAATAATTGTCATCTTGAATGAGATATGCTTTTTCATTGGTTAAAGCATCTTTTTTTAGACTGGAATATAGTTGTGTGATTTAACGACTCCAGCAAAAAAAAGAATAAAAGGAAGAAGCAGTTGTGTGATTATCTTGGAAGCTGCTTCCATGTAAAAACAGTTTCTTTGATGACGGATGGGTGCTTTGTTAGCACTTATTTCAGATTCCAGAATTGCTTATGATGGTATTTGATAGTAAATTTCTTCATTATCATCACCAGGCTTAAGTGCAGCTCAACTTCCAAAAATCAATATGAAAGGGAATAACGTATCTGTACTGGTTCTGCTTCAGCTCTGTGTTATCATTTACAATAAAGTTAAATGCGCAATTAAATATGTTCAAGTGCATTGAACAACTACAAAATACTGAAATATGGATGCACATTATTCAAGAGAGAGAAAGGGAGAGGGGGAGGGAGACAGAGAACTTTAGATGTAATGATTTAGTAATATATTTCTTTGTTAGCAGCATTTATATCCCATTATTTCTGAGCTTATAGGTCTTTAGCTAGGACAATTTTTCTTTAGATCTGCTTCTCTCAAGGTATTTACATTTCGTGCCTTTAAGCTTTTATCTTGACAGCAAATGTTTTATTTTCTTTTCCTCTCCTGATTATGTAGGCAATGTTTGAAGGCATTCTCGTTGATATTCCATTTGCGACATTCTTTTTGAGCAAGTTGAAGCAGAAGTAAGCTTATAGGAAAAGTCTTATGTGATTTAATTTATTTTGTAGTGGTTCGGATATGCAATGTACTCATCTTTATGATGGATAGTGCATGATGAAGACTTAAAAATTGAGCAAATTTACTGGAAGAATTGATGTATAAACCTTCCAAAAAAGAAAGTAGAAAATCAAATCTTTTTTAACCAAAAAAAAAAAAAAAGAAAAAAGAAAAAAAGAGAGCAGCTGCATTCTCCAGAAACTAATGAAATTCATGCAATAGCTCATGCAAGTGACACGAAGTATTGTCTATATTCTCTATGGACCCAGAAAATTCTTTCATGAAATATACCATGTAGTTGTGGTTATTGTTCTCTTCTTTTTTATGTAATGAACCACATTCCTCTTGGATAACAGTGTGAAGATAGTTTTGTAAATAGAATTAAGGAATTGGTCTTTTATGAATCATTATTTTCTTCTATTGTTTTTGTGAGAATGCATGGGAGAAAAATTTAATTGTTAACAAAGATACAATGAGCTCTATATGTAATACATATTCTACTCCTACTACATATGGGACTAAGACTATTTGCACATAACTATCTATCACTCCCCCTCAAGCCGGTGCATACAAACCATATGTGTCGAGTTTGTTACATATGTAACTAATACGAGTACCAGTGAGGGACTTGGTGAAAATATTTGCAAGCTGATCATTAGACATACAAGGCCACTATACTCCCCTTGAGCAACAAAACCAGGTGGTTGTTGATAAACAAAAGTTGGCTGAAAGGTCGCCGGAAAATTACTGTATGGGTAGGCTCGGAATTAGTGTTCACGCTGGGAAATCATTGTATGTGATTTGTATGGGTAGGCTCAGAATCACTGGACGAGTAAGTTGTCCAGAAGAAATTTTGTCAGAGTGGCTCACACGTACCGGAAAAGTTACTGTAGCTCGTCGGAACCCTAGTTCCGGCGGCACATGGAAGCGCGCGAGAGACTTTCTGCTGGAGCAATTGACTGTTTCCGAACAAGATGATAGTGTTGGTTTTCGCACAACACGTACCGATAGTGTTGTAAAGAGTGTGAAGTGAGGAAAATCGACAAGCCCCTTTTCGCTAAAGCGTGAAGCGGAATTTTTAAAAAATATTAAAATAAATATTGAAACAAAAAAATAGGCAGTAAGAACTAATAACTGAAACATAAAAGAAGCCAGTAAGTAAGAAAAAAATTGGGTAGCATTTCGCTGCAATTTAAGACGGAAAAATTGAAAGAAAAAGAAAGAAGAGAACAAGAAAGAAGAACTGAAGGAAAAAAAATTTGGCAGCATTTTGCTGCTATTTTGAGGCTGAAGCAGTGAAAGAGGAAGAAGAAGTAGGAGGATCTAGTCGTTGTTTTTCTCTGCTGCTAGATGACGTTTTGAAAAAAGACAGTTCTCTTCTTTAAGTAACGTTGGCAGCCACTTAACATAGTGAAGCACTCGCTTCTCGCTTTTTTGGCAGAAGTGCATGTTTCATATCACCTGCTATGCTTCACGCCACAGAAGCGATCATGTGCCGGCCTCTCTTCGCTTCGCGCTTTAAGCGCTGAAGTGAGCTCTTTTCACAACACTACTTACCGATGATGAGATAACGCGAATCAATCTTGAGTCATCAACCGAAAGGATGCACGGTGACTGATTTTTCTGATCCGATGGGACTGGAATTTCTGGGGTGGCCGCACAAGGGTTTTGGATCTGATGGCGGACGGGTATATGCACAGTACCACTGTAGCAGTGATGAACCAAATTCATGTGCCAACAACTTCTTCCTCTTAAGTCTCCACGACAAAATGCATTCTTCACATCAAACTGTTGCAAGTCCCCATCAAGATTAACTGCACAAGACAAAAGAATTCTAGTAGCGTTCGTCTTAGAAACAGGGGCAAATGTCTCCTCATAATCCACTCCATAAGTTTGAGTGAATCCTTAACCACCAATCTTGTTTTGAATCTTTCAATTGAGCCATCAGCTTTGAGCTTCACAGCGAAGACCCATTTGCAGCGAACCAACTTCTTGTCTGGTGATGAAATGACAAGTTCCAAAGTGTCATTTTTTGGCAAGGCCTTCATTTCTTCAATCATTGCTTGCTTCAATTTAGGATCTGCAAAAGATTCCCTCCAATTCTGGGGAATAGACACAGAAGAAATAGACAAGGCAAAGGCTCTATAAGGAGACAAAAAATTATAGGAGACAAAATTAGATAAAAGGTGTTTCATGGTGTAAGATTTGACTCCTTTTCTGTGAGCAATAGGCATATCTAACTCATTAGGAAATGTAGACAACTCACCAGTAGAAGAACGTTCAACTTCATTTGATTGCATGATGGCTTCTTCTGCTCTATTTCTCTGAGTAAATTTTCAAATCATGTCTATCCAAGCGCCCAATAGTCTCCCCTTGAATTCTTTCTCCAATTTCATTTTTCCTTGTGACAATGTCATCAAGAGATCCAGTAGTGAAACTAGGTAGAGGTGATGAGGTAATGTTGAAATAGGGCTCAGATTCTCGAAGGTAACATCCATGCTAACAAAAGATCTCCTAAAGGGAGAATGATAATATTTGTAACCTTTGTGTGTCGAAAATACCCAATGAAAATACACTTTATAGCTCTAAGATCAAGTTTCCTATAATTCCTAGTGTGGACAAAGCAAACACACCCAAACACCTTGGGAGTAACAATATATTCATTCTTACCCTTTAAAGCTTCTCGAGGAATTTGAAAATTGAGGAGTTTAAGTGGCATTCTGTTGATAAGATAGGTTGCCGCTAGAATAGCATCCCAGTAACGTTTTAGTAGATTTATGGTGAACATAAGAGATCTTGCTACTTCTAACAAATGCCTATTTATGCTTTCAACGACCCATTTTGTGCACTAGTGCAAGTACAACTAGTCTCCTGGACTATTCCATTGGACTCCAAATAAGCATCAAATCTTTTATCGATGCATTCACTGCCATTGTCTGTTCATAAGATTTTTATTTAGGCATCAAACTGAGTACGAATCATCTTATGAAATGACCGAAAACAAGAGAAAACTTCACTTTTGGCTTTTAACAAATATTTCAAGTCATCCTAGTGCAGCAATCAATGAAAGTGAAAAACCATTGACTACCAGACAAAGAAATAGTTTGGATAGGAACCCATGCATCCGAATGAATAGTCATAAACAGAGCTGTGCTTCTATTATCACTTACAAAATAAGAGTTTCAAGTATGCTTGGCATATTCACACGCATCACAGAACAAAAATTCAAATCGAGTCCTTGAAAACAAATTGAGATATAACTTTTGCAAAACAAAGAATGATGAGTGCCCTAACCGTCTATGCGGCAGTATTATTTCTTGGTTGACATCCTTACTTTCCCCAAAAAAGGCTTGACAAGAGTTTTGAATTCCATCTGATATATACAAGTCATCATGCAATCTACCATTGCCAATCTTTTTCCCTGTTTGAAGATCCTGATAAATACATTGATCGGGAAAGAACTCGATTTTACAGTTTAGAGCTTTGGTGATGGCACTAACAGGTAAAAGATTGACATGTAACTCAGGAACACCACGAATGATAGTTTAATATTAAGAGTACAAACAACAAAACATGTTCTAGAGATAGGTTTAAAGAACCATTGGCTATTTTAACATTATCTCCTTTGAGACACGGATAATAGTTTTGAATGCCTTTTTTGCACCAGAATCAACAATACAAGAATTAAGGTGAGCAACAAAGGCAGTACCTAATTGCACATGATTGGATGTGGAAATATTAGCGGAATCAAGTTTGGCTAGGAGGCGACGGAGAAGCTAAATTTCATTCGAAGACAAAATTTCTCTAGAAACCGTCTCCTTGAGTGTCTCCATATTTCTGCCCAATCAGAAGCTAATTTAAAGAAAATTGCTTAAAAAGTAATATGTATCGCTGGAAACCAAATCTGTCTTACGGAACTTTAACACCGGTGAACAGAAAAATCAAAATTAGTAGCAATAGGCTTGGAATGTTCCAACGACCCCAATAGAAAAGAAAATTCCAAAAACAAAATTGACCACAAGGAGTTTGTGTTGCGGACAACCCCCAAGAGAAAGAAAACTCGACCCCTTTTGATATAAATGTAACCCTAGTGCTGCGAGGGAGATAAATCACCTAAAAAAGACAACAATGGCTCTGATACGACGTAGATTTTGAGAAGAAGAAAAGGCTTCTTATATTTCTATGTGTTACATCCCATGAGCAAGAGAATTTATAAAAATCTCCTAATACTAATTAATGAAATAAAATAAATCTTATAATCAATCCTGCTTTCAAACCAAATCAAATCAAATCAAAACTCCTGAAATCAGGCTAGTCAACAATCTCCTAAATATAATCAAATTTCCATGAATAATGCTAATCAACAGTATTGATTTTGATTATGGTAGGTTGTCTACGTCACACCCCTTGGGGTGTAGCCCTTCCCGGACCCTACGTGAACGTAGGATGCCTTGTGCACCGGGCTGCTCTTTATTATTTATTTTCATGTGACATTCTCCTGCTGTTCTCTTAGATTCCTACGGTTATTTAGAGATATCTATGTTAAACTTTAATACAATGACTCTTGCAAACGTAGTTTCTCTGAATCTTCATGCAATTCAAGTAAGTTTGACTATTTTAATTGAGCGATAATATGTCTAAGCTTTGTATGTTTTATCAAATATTTTATTACTACTTTTGCTGTTTTATTAAAAGCTTTATAATCTTTGGTAGTTCCAAGGTAGTAATTATCTAAAAGGAAAGCATCACAAAATAGTATTATAACTCTTAGCCAGAAAATGCATTATTGATGTAAGACTCGGTTGCTTTAAGATCCTGAATATAATGATTGTTTTACTTTCCCTTCTCAAAAGAAAACAATCATTATATTCAGGATCTTAAAGTAACCGAGTCTTACATTAATAATGCATTTTCTGGTTAAGAGTTACGATGCCATATGCCCTTATCAAAGAAAAAGAGAAGAAACAATAACATGAAATATGCGACGCATGTTAGAATTTTTTAGCTGAAATACTATGGACAGGTTAGCTGGAGGGGTATGGAATGGGAAGATTGATATATCGACCTAATTGGATAGAGACCTTTACATCAACTTGAAACGTCATTTTTAGAGGGCCTTTTCACGTCTAACAATTAGTTCTACAGTTCCACCAATTTTGTCATTTCTTCACTAGCTCATTGTGACATGCATATTTGGCCTCACTCACTTGATTCCTTCTTGTAACTTTGCTGCTCAGGTATAACTATTTGAATGACCTTCCTTCCTTGGATCCAGAATTATATCGTCATCTCATTTTCCTGAAGGTGATGTTTTCTAATATCCTTTATAACCGCTTTATCATATTTGAGTTGTTGAAACATGTATTGGTTCTTCCTAGCCATTAGCAAGAAGAAAAATAAGGATCAAGTGTTGATTCTCATATTTATGTTTGATGCGTTTTGCGCGTAAAGATGGTTAAGATTTTTGCTTGTATATCATGGACAACTAGCAACATGTTATGAAAAGATGTCCCCCCAACCCCCCCCCC
>MU713651.1:0-15028 GCA_026770625.1 Nicotiana glauca | reverse complement strand
CCCCCAATTTTTTTTTGTTTCTTCATAAATGCACGGGAGAAAAAAAAATCTATTATTGATATTCTATTACGTGTTTTTACAATAACCCTATTTATAACTATACACAATACATATTCTACTCCTATTCTTTATGGGGCTAGGGTTATTTTAGTAAACTATCTAATACTCTCCCTCAAGACGGTGCATACATATTATATGTACCGAGCTTGTTACATATATAACTAATACGAGGACCAGTAAGGGACTTGGTGAAAATATTTGCAATATGATAATTCGACTTCACAAACTTAGTAGCAATATTTGCTGAAAGTATATTTTCTCCGATGAAGTGACAAGTCAATCTCAATATGTCTAATTTTCTCATGGAACACCAGATTTGATGCAATATGAAGGGTAACTTGATTATCACACACAAGTTCCTTAATGTTACCAAATTTGAGCAAATGTTTGATCCAAACTTGCTCACATGTTGCCATAGCCATTGCTCGATATTCTGCTACTGCACTAGACCGAGCAACAACATTCTGTTTCTTGCTCTCTTAAGACACCAAATTACCTCCTACTAAAGTACAATATCCAAACGTAGAACGTCTATGAGAAGGTTATCTTGCCCGGTCAGCATCTGAGTACCCAACAATTTGCTCATGACCTCGATCTTCAAACAATAATCATTTGCCTGGAGCTGATTTTCTATATCGAAGAATGCGGATAACTGCATTCCAATGACAATTACAGGGAGAATTCAGAAACTGACTCACCACACTCATAAGGAAAGGAAATGTCAGGTCAAGTCACTGTGAGGTAATTTATTTTATCAACCAATCGCCTATATCTTGCAGGATCGCTAAGCAGCTCCTTCTGCCCCGGTAGAAATTTGGAATTCGGATTCATATGAGTGTCAACAGGTCTACAGCCTGTCATTCTTGTGTCCTCAAGAATGTCTAAGTCTCAATACCTGAGCTAGACTGCGCGACTTCAATACCCACAAGATACTTTAATCTGCCCAGATTAGTTTGGAAGTGTAAAAAGAAATGTTGCTTCAACTTAGTAATACCATCCCGATCATTGCCGTAATAACGATATCATCAACATAAACCACTAGATAAATATTGACATTTGAAGTAGAATGCTGATTAAACACAGAGTGATCAGCTTCACTACGAGTCATGCCAAACACCTTAATAACTGTGCTAAATTTACCAAATCAGGCTCGAGGAGACTGCTTTAGATCATAGAGGGATTGGCGCAATCGACATACAAGGCCACTAGACTTCCCCTGAGCAACAAAACCACGTGGCTGCTCCATATAAACCTCATCCTCAAGGTCACCGTGAAGAAAATCATTCAGAATGTCCAACTAATAAAGAGGCCAATGGCGAGCAACATCCATGGATAGAAAAAGGCAAACTAATGCTATTTTAGCCACGGGAGAGAAAGTATCACTGTTATCGAGCCCAAATATCTGAGTATGCTCTTTAGTAACCAGACAAGCCTTAAGGCGATCAACTTGGCCATCTGGATCAACTTTGACTGCATACTCCCAACGAAAACCAACAATAGATTTACCCGAAGGAAGAGGAACAAGCTCTCAAGTACCACTCACCACACATAAGCCACGTATTACTTGTTTGAACAATGGAAGCTATCTCTGAAGATGTATGTTTACATGCTTTGTACTTATGGAGCTCAATATAATCCGATAGAGAAACCATCCAACCATTCATAGTATTGGATTCCATTTTCCTACGGCCAATTTCTCAAATTCTTGACTAAAAGTTGTATGGTTAACCTTGGAATGCCAAATCAGAAAACTTTTTTTTTGTTGTTAAGAAAACACTGTTCACTCGCCGGAGAATAAAAAGGTTGTCGGAAATTGATGAAACTTGAATGGACAGACTCAGAATAACCTCCTGAGTAATCTGTCCAAAAGAAGCTTCGCTGGAAAAATCACTGTAACCACCGGAAAGTTAGTGTAGTTGCCGGGATAATCTCAAAGTGATCGGAATAAAAAAGAAAAAGGTATGGGTAGGCTCAGAATTACTAGTAGATCACACTGTTCAACAGAAACTTTTTCAAAACTTGGCCGAAACAGGCCTCACGCGCTGGCGTGTGGGCTAGCGAGCAAATTTCTCCCTTTTCCAGCATGTGAAGGCGTGTGGGAAGGCGTTTTCGTGTGGGATTGAATGTGGTTTGGTCGCCGTAGCCCAAGGGGTCTTGTGGTGGCGTTCGTTTTTGCACAACACCAATGGAAAGTGATTTTGTTGCGGACAACCTCTTAAGTTATCGAAAAATTGCACGGCGACAAGGTCTTTCTTCCCGAACGCTGTAATGATGCACAACGATAAGTTTCTCACTAATGCTATGATACCATGTGAGAATGCACGAGAGAATAAATCTGTTATTGATATTCTATTAAGTGTTTTTACAATAGCACTATTTATAACTATACACAATACATATTCTACTCCTATTCTATGTGGGACTAGGGTTATTTGCATAACTATCTAACATTTTTCTTACACTGTGCAACTTGGACAACCATGAGTTCTTTGTTTCAAGGAAAAGGTTTTCAAAGGTGGTTGGACGGTAAAACCTTTATTATCAGGATTCATGGTTTCCTTGCAAGCTCATGGTGTCAATCAATTTTTCCATTGTTGAAGACGGAGTGTGTTTCAAGCTGTTGCTGCTTCTTATCTTGTATTTCTCATCCTTAGTTTATATTACATGCACCTTTATTTACTGAATTGGTAAGTTAGTGTTGTCGAGGAATCTCGTTTTAAGATCTTACCAAGTCGAGTGGTTTTGACTAATAATGGTATTGAGGTGTTCGTTTTTTCTTTATTTTTTTGGTTTTTGTCTCTCTTCTCTCTGTTTTTGGGTTTGGACAACTTTTTGAATGGTCTTCTGGCCCCTTGACTTGTTAGATCTTATAACGAGATTCCTCGATAACACTAATTTACCAACTATTTAGGCTCAGTCAAGGGGCTAGAAAACCATTCACAAAGTTGACCAAGCCCAAAAACAGAAAGAAGAGAGACAAAGACCAAAATAATAAAGGAAAGATGAATACCTCAAAATCATTATTAGTCAAAACCACTCTTAGACCTGGTACGATCTTATAACGAGATTCCTTGATAATACTACCAAATCACGCGAGTATTATTACTGGTCGGAATGTAAATTTTGCTCCATAACCAAAAGCAAACACCGTAAATAAATCGCCTGTGCAAGAAATTCGTAAATTAACAGCAACAACTGATGTGCATCAATGTCAAACTAGGCGGGGTCAGCTATCCAAATCCTCAATATGCATTTCGCCCAAGTTGGACCCATTTCAGTCCAATATTTTATATTTTGTCTTTAAAGACAAACTAGCCAGTGGGATTATTACTGGGTTGTTGTTGTTGTTGTAAAGACAAACTAGGGGTCTCTAACACTAAAGGCCATCCTCATTTTTTCTTCGAAAGGAGAGTTGTGTTATTTTCATCTGTGTGTCACTTCCGAAGGCATAATAACGGACATATATTTCCTTTTGTAATGTTCTAAGGATGTGATGAGTGGGAGTTATGAATATTTTACTTCTATTAGAGTCTGGTCTTGTTATGGGGAAAAATCCCAGGCCCTGCAAAAGGATAGGCGAGCCCTATGGAGAAAACTGAAAAATAAAATGTGGTTAGGGGCAGCCGTGTTGATGTTGACTGGGTGCTAGTGGCATGTTGTCTTGCTTATCTCTTGTAAATCATTTTATCTTCTACCTATTACCTATTTCTTTAGCTCATTGAATCGTTCTCTTTGCCTGTTTCTGAAATTTCAGCATTACGAAGGTGATGTTTCAAATCTAGAGTTGTACTTCGTCATTGTCAACAATGAGTATGGGGAGCAAACTGAAGAGGAGCTGCTTCCTGGTGGGAAAAGCATACGTGTAACTAGTGAGAATGTCATCACCTTTATTCATCTTGTCGCCAACCATCGTTTAAACTTTCAGGTTATTTAACTTTTGGTCTTGCTTCTTTTCCAGCCTGCACATTGCATATTACAATGCCTCTTTCAAGACATTTTACCTGTTGTGGGCCTCATATCCCTTTTTGGAGTTGTTGCTTACTTTGTTTAATTGTGATGATCTAGATCCGTCAGCAGAGTTCTCATTTTCTGAGGGGCTTCCAACAGCTAATACAAAAGGAGTGGATTGACATGTTTAATGAACATGAACTTCAGGTGCTAGCATTTATACTTCTGTTACACACTACATGCTTTCACATCAGATACATTGTTGGTTGTATCATTTATAAGAAGAAAACATTATAACGACATTAGCTTGTCTAAAATATATCTTGAACATGCTACACCCTGTCAGCACTTGAAATCAGGAAATTGCCTGTCCCATGCATCTCAACTGCCTATATATATCTTAACAAAGTAAACCAGGCCACCCTCCTTACGCAACGAAGGCATGATAGACTACTCTGGATGAAGCTACTTGTAGGGCTTTATGTAGTAAGGTTATTGGCAATTTGGCATTAGCTCAGCCATTTACAAAGAGCTAGTAAATGACGTAGTCTGTCAAGAAATTTTGCTCAGAATAGAGGATTTGATGGAAAAAGCCTGAGCAATTCTGAAAGAACAAGATTAGAAAAGAAGGATTTTCTAGATGCCTGAAAGATTTGAATTTCAAGCACCAATATATTGAGAAATAGTTGTTCCTAATGCTGCCTAAGAAGATGAAAAAAGAAAGTTTGACATGCAAATTTCAGAATGAAAGGTAAACTGTATCCAAAAGCTAAAATACGTAATCAGGAGAACTGCTGAAATTACTTGTCTGAAAGATGGCATATCTGAAAAATTATCCAATGGGTGAAAACTGTTTTGGTGTTCTTTTGGTCTAGGCTTCTAGTAGTTTTTATGTTCTTAATGAGTAAGAGATCTAGCTTTCTGCCTCTCACTTTTGGCCCTGTTTTCAGCTTCTTATTTCTGGATCACTTGATGGCATTGACATTGATGACCTTCGAGCTCATACCAATTATACAGGAGGTTACCATAAGGTGCTTTTGCTTTTTGCTTTACTTTCTTCCATCTCTTCTGTAAAGGGTCTCGTGATAATGGTTTCCCATTTGTTTGAATCTAACATGTCAACAATGGCTTGTGTCCCTCATTTTCGCGAGGGAAATGCCTCGTGTTCCCACATGATAAATTATATTGTGTATGTTTCTCTAAAATTAGTGGCATAAGTATACCTTTAATTTCACTTTTTATTCTATTATAAAAAAAAATTCTATTAGAATGGATAAAAGGCTCGGAGAAAGCATGGTGTGCATCAGGTTAGAAATAAATTAAGAGTAATGTTTGTTTTAAATCAAACAGTCTTGTGACTTCTGTTAAGGGGGACCTTAAAAACTTATTTTGAGTGGCTCCTCTAGTGGCATAGTCATTATTCTTTAATGTACTAGTTTTAGTGTAGGTACGTTGCACGTGCATGACGCAACAACCATAACAACAGCAAACCCAGTGAATTCCCACAAGTGGGGTCTAGCGAGGGTAAGATGCACGCATCCTTACCCCACCCTGGAAGGGCAGAGAGGCTGTTTCCGATAGATTCTTGGCTAAAGAAAGGATGAAAAAAAAGTAAAGATAAGAAGAGAAGACCAAAGCCAAGATAACAATTAAATGCTAGGTAGTAGTAGCAATCTAAGAATAAAGAGATATCATACTAACACTAATGCTATTGAATTGAAGAGACACAGGGAAAACGCTCGGCTACCTACTACCCAACTACCATAATCCTCGACCTCCACACCCTCCTATCAAGGGTCATGTGCTCAGTAAGCTTCAGCTGCACCATGTCTCACCTAGTCACCTCTCCCTAAGATTTCTTTGGCCTACATTTACCCCTCCTCATGCCCACCAAGACTAACCTCTCACACCTCCTAATATGGGCTTCTCCTCTTAACATGCCATCTATCTCAACCTCGCCTCTCGCATCTTATCCTCTACGGAGGCCACACCTACCTTATCCCGAATAATTTCATTCTTAATCTTATCTAACCTGGTATGCCTACACATCCATCTCAAATTCTCATCTCAGCTACTTCCATCTTCTGGTTATGAGAGGTCTTGATCGGCCAGCACTCTGCCCCATACAACATAGTTGGTCTAACCACTACTTTGTAGAACTTACCTTTAAGCTTCTGTGGCACATTCTTATCACACAGAACACCGGAAGCAAGCCTCCACTTCATCCACCCTGCTCCGATACGATGCGTAACATCCTCTTCAATCTCTCCATCCCCTTGTATTATTGACTAAAGGTACTTGAAACTTCCTCTCCTGGGAATGACTTGTGTATCAAGCCTCACATCCATGTTCGCTTCCTGGGTAACGTCGATGAACTTGCACTCCAAGTACTCCGTCTTAGTCCTGCTCAGCTTGAAACCTTTAGGCTCGAGTCCGTCTTCAAACCTCCAGTCTCTCGTTAACACTAGCCCGCGTCTCGTCAGTCAGAACTACATCATCCGCAAATAACATACACCATGGCACCACCCCTTGAATGTGTCGCGTCAACGCGTCTATCACCAAGGAAAATAAAAACGGCCTAAGAGCTAATCCCTGATGCTGCCGCATCACGACTGGGAAGTGGTTTCCTCCTGCTATCCTCACCCGTGTCTTAGCTCCATCATATATATCCTTAATCACCCTAATATAAGCTACAATCATACCTTTTGCCTCCAAACGCCTCCATGGAACCTCTCTCAGGACTTTGTTGTATGCTTACTCTAGGTCAATGACCACCATTTACAAGTCGTCCTTCATTGTCCTATACTGCTCCACCAATCTCCTCACCAGATGAATGACTTCCGTAGTCAAACGACCCGGCACGAAACCGAACTGGTTCTCGAAAATAGACACACTTCTCCTTACCCTCCCTTTTACCACCCTCCCACAAACTTTCATCGTATGGTTTAGCAACTTGATACCCCTATAGTTGTTGCAATTGTGGATATCAACCTTGTTCTTATACAACGGAAATCGTACTCCACCTCCATTCTTCAGGCATCTTCTTTGTGCTAAAATTGGCAATAAACAACATAGAGAGCCATTCCATGCCTACCTTACCCACACTCTTCCAGAATTCTACAAGGGTTTCGTCTGGCCCAGTCGTTCTACCCCTGCTCATCCTACCTTGACCTCCCCTCACTCTTATACGCCTATAGTACCCAAAATCCCAACGACTATCGGAGTTCTCCAAATCACCCAGCACAATGTTCCTATTCTCCCCCCTCCCCTCATTCAAGAGTTTATGGAAGTATTGTTGCCATCTCCGCCTAATCTGTGCCTTATCTATCAAAACCCTACCAACCTCGTCTTTTATACAACTCCCCTGATCCAGATTACTGCGGCATTTGAACGTCTGTATGAAGAGCTTGGGGAGAAAGGCGGGGATAAGAAGCTGTATAGGCTTGGCCAAAGTGAGAGAAAGTAAGGCCCGTGACCAATAAGTATACACGAACAAATTTTATGAAATAGCAAGTGACATTAAAATATAGACCACATTTATTTAAATGGCAAAAATGAATTTTACTACAATGCCAGGTAGTTGAAATAAATAATTGGATATCTTCTAAACCTGCAATTTGCAAAGATAAACAATTAGTAATAAGTTAGTTATGTAGTACTTGTAGTTATAGGTATTTTATGGTATGAGATAATAATATCAATATGTTATATTGTCGCATCTCACCTAATATCTCTTCATAGATGAATTTCTTGGTGTATGTACCTTTTGTCGCTTCGGTTGCTCTATCATGACCAAAACTCTTGTTGTTGACAGTATAATTCATCCTGTAAGTTCAATATATAGTTGCCTATGTGAGAAAACATGTGCAATAAGTACGGTAAGTATTGTTTGACCATATGCTTTATATGTCATCGAAAAATTAATATGAATAAGTATTTACCTTAACCGAGCATATTTGATGTTAAAAAAAGATGGCATTCCGGAGATGCATGCATAACAACAACAACAACAACCCAGTATAATCCCACTTAGTGGGGTCTGGGAAGGGTAGTGTGTACGCAGACCTTACCCCTACCCTGGGGTAGAGAGGTGGTTTCCAAATAGACCCCCGACATCCTTCCCTCCAAGAACTTCCCACCTTGCTCTTGGGGAGACTCGAACTCACAACCTTTTGGTTGGAAGTGGGGGTTGCTTACCATCAGAGCAACCCCTCTTGTCATGGGAGATGCATGCATAATAAAAAAGAATTTAGTTAGCCAAGTTACAATATTTCTTATGGTGCAACTTGATTAGCCACAGAAAAAAGCAGAATTAAGCATACCAATCAACTACAACAACAACAATTCCAGTGTAATCCCACAATCAGGGTCTGGGAAGGGTAGTGTGTAAGCAGACCTTACCCCTACCTTATGAGGGTACTTAGAAACTTTACTATCAATTTGAAAATGTTGACTTCTAAATGTGAGAATAGCACGAGAAAATGTATTATTATTGATATTGGTTCATTTACTATAATATAAGAAGTCCTATTAATATCTACATTCTATATAATACATACTACTACTATTCCGATGTGGGACTAAGCCTACTATATACATTAATTTTCTAACACTCCCCCTCAAGCCGGTGCATATAAGTCATATGTACCGAGCTTATTACAGATATAACTAATATAAGGATCAGTGAAGGACTTGGTGAAAATATGTGCAAGCTGATCATTTGACTTTACAAACTTTGTAACTTAAGTTCGTCACTACTGGCTAACGGGAGAAAAGATACTCTTCGGAGATATTGTTATAAAATTTGTGAAGTCAAACAACTTGAAGATATTTTCACCAAGTCCCTCACGGGTCCTCATATTAGTTACATATGTAACAAGCTCGGTACATATGATTTATATGCACCGGCTTGAGGGGGAGTGTTAGAGAGTTAGCATGTATAGTAGTTTGTATAGTCTCCCACATTGTAGAGAAGGGTTTAGTTCTATGTAAACACCCTATATAAATAGGGCTAATGTACGACTCAAATGAATACAAGAAATTCCTTCTTCCCATGTCTTAAACTCTCGCACTTTCCTACTCACTGGATAAGTCAAATCATGAGTCCATAACCTTGCACTACATGGAGGAGAAGAAAACTCCGTCCCGTTTATGGTGTTCTGAAAGAGAACAATCTTAAACATTCTACTGTAGCACAGTCAACAAGGCCCCCCTCTATAGGATCTTGACCAAAAATCAATAAGTAATGTTTAAAAAGTCTCTAAGTTAGGAGCGGCAAAATCTCCTCAAACAGTCCTTATATTGTTTGCGATAGATCGCTTGCGAAAGAGTAATGCAAAAAACAAATGAGTATCATTCTTCTTCCTATAGATGATGAAACTATTAACGCTTATGGATTTTAGGGTCTTCTCGACTATATTAGGTCATGGATGATTCTTTTGATAGGTCTAGGTCATTTTGATTGGGTTTTAAGCTGCTCATGTACCTTGGAATAAAGCTAGACTCTAATTATCAAGAAGCGGAGCATAAATAACAATCGTTTAGGTTAATGAGCTATATTGTTGTTTCATCAGATAAATGCTTTCAGAATTTTTTATATTTTGAAGTATGTCCTTTTGCTGTTGCATGGCTAACTGAAGTACTTCTCACAGGAACATTACACTGTCGATATGTTCTGGGGGGTTGTGAAAAGCTTTTCTCTGGAAAATCAGAGGAAATTTTTGAAGTAAGTATTACCCTTCTCATATGTTCTGATTCACTGTTGTTCGGTAACAGGGAACTGCTAATACTGCTAAAGCTAATCCTGTTTAAATGGCCCATAGGATATAATTTAAGTAGCTTGATATTAGGATTAAATAAGATGTCTTGCACTTTATGTGTTTCTTTGCTGCCATCTTTAAACATGATGTTGTGGTAAATAGTATGTCCCTACCTGGTAAACATGAATTTGGGAAGTGAATTGGCATTTCTTTATTACTCTGAGTAAAGTGCTTTGATTCTTCTTCATCTAATGGATTTCTGTCTCTGAGGTCTGAAAGGTTTGTTTTTATTGCAGTATGTGCTTCTTTGGTACTGTGAGTATTGTCTTTACATTTTTCAATCAATGGATCTGTAACTCAGATGTCTGAAAAGGTTTGCTTAATTTTTACAAGTTCACCCACTGTATAGCCACTGTTGTTAACTTGAGAAGACGTCCTTAATTGAAATAGCTGAGTATGCTAACACAAAAGGGGTGGAAGGGGAACATGTGGTTTTTTGGTCCTTTTTCCTCTCTGTGTTTTTGTCCGAAGTAAACTGTCCGGAATGTAAAATTTTTCTTGTTTCCAGATGTCCGATTGAATAATTAGTCGGATGTACAAAAGTTTGAATTGGTTGGGTTTTTGCGAGGATAGGTTTTTGGTAGGAAAAGATGACTTAAGTGTGCCAGCAGTGACGAGCTTAATGCGATTGGTTGATGAAAATTACTTAGGAAAAGATCTATGTGGATTTTCTATGAATTCTTCTGTTTTTGCTCACTCTCTTTGGACCAAGTCTGTGGAAACTATTAACGATTGAAGATGTGGATTGTTTCCTGGACAATGAATGTTGCCTGCAAACAAGTAGGTTTTCTTTGAACTGAGAAAAAGAAGAATGCTGATTATGTATACAAAAGATATTTTCCCAAAAGAAATAAGTGGATGGCACCATTATGTCTTCCCCTATGAGATTCTCTTAGTTTCTCATTATATCTTGTGAATGATCTGTTTTCTGAATAGCATCTTTAGGAATATTGTTTTGATAATATCTTTGGCATTAAATAACCTTCTTTAGTACTCTTTTTTCCTTCTTTCTGGATACCCTTGGGTTCACTATATTTTTGTTTTGGAATAAGCGAAGCATCTGCTTAAATGATATTTAGTGCATTTAACCAGCTTGACTTGTCTTTTGAATAGAACTTTAGTGGTCCACTTAAATGTGTTGATCCTACCTCCTGGACGTCAGCATCTCCTACTGAGCAAAAATGGATATGTATGAAAATGACTTATCTCGTAGTACCTATGCAATAGCATCTTTGGACCCCTAACAGGGAAAAGATGTATTCGAGCTGTGTCAGAAATTTTCAAAACGCACTATGAAATGTTTATCATAATGTTCTGTAGGAGTTCAATGAACAATGTAACATTTCCTTTTTGGGTCCAGGTTTGTGACAGGGTGTTCACGAGGGCCCTTGCTTGGATTTAGATATTTGGAGCCTTTGTTCTGCATACAAAGGTTGGATTAACTCTTTTATATGATGTCTGTGTTCCAAGCGTTTACTCAATTTGGTTTCCAATCCTTTTTTCTTCTGATTTTTGCCTTCCGATTAGAGCGGGCGGGAATGCTTCAGAAGAAGCACTTGATCGATTGCCGACATCAGCTACTTGCATGAATCTTTTAAAGCTTCCACCATATAGAAGGTTACATCTATTGTTGTTACATTTATGCAACTTCAAAAGCAAAAGAAATAAGTATGTAGTTGGAGTGGTATCGACTTCAAAGAAGTAGTTTCTTTGATATGGTGCTTCTAACTAAACTGCTGTTAGTGTACATCCTTATTTATTCTTTATCTCGGAAAAGACTGCTAGTAACCGTTATTTCCTTTATGATGCAGCAAGGAGCAGATGGAGCAGAAATTGCTATATGCCATAAATGCTGATGCTGGTTTTGATTTAAGCTGATGGATTGTGTGCATAATTTTGGAATATCCAACTAATACCTGAAGCAGCTTTAGTTCTTCATCGGCAGCATAAAGGCGAAAAATGAATGGTACAATTTGTTCTTCACTATCGTAGTCTACTGGTAAAGAAACTGCTAATCGTTGAATAGTCAGAAGCACGTGTAAATAAGAATCCATTACTCTGCCCCTTGACTAGCTGTGCGCATACATAAACCCAGGTGCATTGTATATCATCCTTTGGGAAGTAAAAATGGAATGCGTGCTATACATACATCTGAAGCTCATTGAATACAGAGGTTGTAATTCAAAATTAGTGTGAAACCTGGGGAAGCTTATATGTTATGATGATGTTAGTTTCGGAAGTTTTGTCAGTCATTTGTATTCATTGTACAAGTTAATGCAGCAATATTTTTACGAGGTGTCCAACTCCAGCTAGTTGTTGTCCTTGAACAGATCTTACTTGTATAGTGATAAATATATTTCTTCCCTGATTATGCAGCGGACCTATATGTATAACTTAAGGAAAATATGTTGCTCAAATGACGGCAGGGATGGGATTTAGCTGCTTAAAACTCTACTATATGCACCAACATGATTGAAAAATAACTTTGGCTTCATGCTTTGTTAAGGCTACCAAATGTCACTCTTGTGTGAACAGTTATGATTGTATGAGATGCAGTACACTGAGCATGATCAACAACTGTTTTAGTAGTTACGCGATAGTGATATATCCTCCCCCATAGAACAATTCATTCTTAACTAGAATCCGATGCATTTTCTATCCAACAAATAATATTCCCCAAAAACACTTCAATAATTTTTTGGATCTTTCTCTTTTTTTTTTTGTCACAAGACCAACTTTTTGTAATAAACAACTTGACAGGGCTTAGTCGAAAACAAGAGGACCAGAAGGACAAATACTCTTTTTTTTAGAACTACTTTCGGATCTTGATTTCAACAACTCGGTTACAATTCAAAGTAAAAATAAAAGATAAACTTTGATCAAAAGTAACGGAAAATATGGATAAGCAAATAGAGAAGAAATCTAAAATCCTACATGAACATTTCAGGCAACAACAGATTCACTAACCTTATCATCTCCAAAGAAGGCGAAATTGAACCCTAAATGTAAGTTAACGAGAAGATGATTACCCTAAAGAATTTCCAATTATTGAAAAATGGTAATCCGAAGTTGAATATGAAACAAGAGATCCTAATTCTCTTATAGGGTCCAATCTCAAGTATGAAAGCAACCTAGGGTCTTAAATTTATAGTCCCCTTTTAGAATTCCTGCTACGAGTGGCGCAATTGCATGGTGGTTGGCGCAGTAGCGCTGAACCTTCTGTTTTGACTCACGAACATTTTGGCTCCTAGTGAAAGTTCCCGTTTGGCAAAATTGTACGGGGTTCACGCTATTATGCAACACCTTCTAAATGATCTTCACTACTCGGGCACTTGTTCCAAGCAATCTTCAAGCTTCTAGGTAATCAGTTCTCATAGCGAGGCTTAGGCCGACGGGGTAGGGCGCGGCCCCCCAATTCTCAACCCCGACCATAAGGAAAATTCTAAACTCAAGATGTTAGAAGGCGTAAAATCAATGCGGGAGCTTGCTCTTTAACAGCAAGCTCAGCAACGAGAAGTTTTAATATTTCATGAATCATCAAATTATCTCTCCAAACATCTTCTAATTCACGCTTGAAGATTATGCAACTTCCTAATGAGCAATCCTTCGATGTTCATAGACTTGCAATGTGTCAATGGTCCAATAAATAATTCGAGATTATTCGCATGCTCCACTTTGTTGGTCTATCCAGGATAATATCAACATGTCTGAATATCATTATAACGATCATCAACATTTAGAAAGTTAAACAACTTCGACAAACCATAAACTAGTTTTAAAAGCCATACAAGGCGTCAAACAAACCTTAAAGGTGTCAAATATTTAAAACCTTTCAAGTAAACACTTTATTTATGTCAAATTATGCTACTTATAATTTTCAAAATAAATAAAAACTCCAAGAGCGTTAAGAAAGACATTTCAATATTCAAACACTAAGTCTCATGGTCAACACTCAAATCGTTCAACAAATATGGTGAATCAAGCACCCGCTCGTCCCCATAAGCACTTGATCTCAAAATATTTCAAATCAATCGTCTAGGAAATTCATAAAACACTTTGGAAGTATGAATTTTGGAAAATAATTAGAAGGTTAAATCTCAACTTACCCAGACCTTAAGTATGATTGTGGCCTTCTCAACACAATAGTACAATCTGTTTACCTCGAAAATACGAGTAACAATTAAATTTGATTTGTGGTTTTAAAGATATATGATTTAGTTCAATACCGATTAATAATCAAGAAGTATAAAGTATAGATGAAAGAAATAAGTGAATCAAACCAGTGTTACTTAATCAGTATCGACCTCGAGCTCAGTGACCTCGAGATGAAGCAAGAATAATAAAGCAAGAACAATAAAGTTAAAGGACAATTCTGATGAACAATGAGCGAAAAGTAGAGAGTATATTCTTTGCCAATGATTAGATGATCTTTACAAATGATTGGGGTCCCCTTTATATAATAGGGGAGCCCTATATGAGGTACATTTCCATTTACAGTGAGGAATCTTATTGTGACAGATGTCTGACCGCCTAGTACGGAATCGTACAATTCTATTCGGGGATATGCGCCATGATTTTGGGGACATGGCAGGAATCTCGCTCATTTTGTTACAAATCTATAACGGCATTATTTCGGGGTCGAGCATACTCGGCTTCGGTATTCATCGTGCTTCAATCTTCGGACATTGCAATCTGTCTTCGAGCTCGAGTCTGGTCCATCGAGCTCGAGCTCGACTGATAATAGGTGAATTTTACTATATTCATGCCCTAAACAATCACATTCTTAAGTTGTTTTGATAATATATATGATGACAAAATGCTCTTATTAGTGTTTTTCATGAATTGTAGGTACAAAATGGTTAAGGAAGGCTAAGGAGCAATTTTGGAGTCAAAAGTAGAAGAAAAAGGCCATATATGCAAAATTCCATGGAAACCACGCCTGAACAGCCCTGAAGAATCAGAGATACTGTTCTGCCGCGGTTCTACCGCGACCGCGGCAGAACCGCGGTGGGTGAGGGCTGCTGAAGTTTTGAGATTCAGAAGGGTGGTTTGGTCGCGGTTCCACCGCGACCGCGGCAGAACCGCGGCAGGCGCCGTAAAGTTGAGGGACTGAAGTGTAAAAACAAGATTTTAAAGACCTAAACCCTATTTAAACTAAAAACTTCGCCCAAAGGAGGCAAGTAGTCATTGTTAGGTTATCT
>MU713646.1:116387-130480 GCA_026770625.1 Nicotiana glauca | reverse complement strand
GTTGAAGGTTTCACCCATGAAGGGTGTTATGCGGTTCGGGAAGAAAGGGAAGCTGAGTCCCAGATACATTGGCCCAAATGGAAAGATTGGAGAAGTGTTGCAACAGCTAAACCATTGTTGCTTCTGGGATTTCCGCATCTGCGGCTTGGGAACCGTAGATGCGGCACCGCAGATGTGGCTTTGCTCCTTTCCCTTAGAAACCGCAGAAGTGGTGATATTCCTGTATAAGCGGAGCCACAGAAGCAGAGCCGCAGAAGCGGCTCAGGCATCGCAGATGCAGGCTCCAGTGTTTCCTTAGTTTCTGCAAAAGCGGAAGTTCCCCCGCAGATGCGGTTTCGCACCTATGACTCTTTTATCGCAGATGCGGTCCCTAGCCATTTAGGGAAAACCGCAGAAGCGGCTCTTTTTCCGCAGAAGCGAGAGTGCATATGTGGTCCCTTGTCCGCAGAAGCGGAAATCCCTGTTCAGAAATAGTAAAATCGAGGGTTTAATTTCAAAAGTTGGAGAAATCAAATTTTAGCTCGGGAGAGGGCGATTTTGAGAGGGTTTTGAAGAGGAGATTATTGGGTAACGTTTCTTTAATCCTTTCTAGTTATATTTCACCATTATGTAGTCAAATCCATCACTAAAATTCGAATTGAGGATCAAAGTTTGGAAAAATTGGGTAAAACTTCATAGGCTAAACTATTGGGTTTTGAATGGGTGTTTGACCTCCGATTTGGGAGATTTTTATATGGTTAGACTCGTGAGAGTACAAGGGTTCTGAAAATGTAAAATTTATTCAATTCTGAGACGTTGTTCTGAAGGGTATTTTGGTCATTTTATCTAAATTTGCGTCTTAGCTTTAAATTAAATAGTAAAATCTGTTGTTTGAGGTATTATTTATGATATGTAATTGAATTGAATAGATTTGGGCCATTTGGAGTCGGATACTCAAGGAAAAAGAGTGATTTTGAGTTGATTTTGGAACCGATTCGAGGTAAGTGGCTTGTCTAACCTTGTGTGGGGGACCTTTCCCCATAGGATTTGTTATTTGGTTTTTTAGTGCCTTGTACGCGAGGTGACGAGCGCATACCTGAGCCAATTGTTGAAAAATTCGGTTTTCCCTTAAGATATTGAGACTGAGTTTTCCTTCATATTTGCCTTATTTTACTTGTAATTATAACCTGTGTTAGATTAGAAAAACATGTTTAGTTGATTCAACTCACCTAATTGTTTAAGTTGCCTTAACTATACTATGTGAAGCATGCTAGGCTAGTACTACCTGCTTCTTGTCTTTTGTACTTCATTTCTGGNCTTTATTTGTGTACTTTCGGACTACGGTTTCGATTCCCAGTAGATCCCCCTGCACTTTTACTTTGGGATTGCGGGTTACATTCCCGATAGATCCCCTTGCACATATGATGGACTACGGGATGGTATCCCGGGAGATCCTTCGAATTTACACATATGATGGACTACGGGACGGTATCCCAGGAGATCTATTGGACAATTGAGAAAAGGACTACAGGACGGTATCCTGGGAGATCCTCCTTGTTATCATTGGTATTGAGTTGTACATATTCCGTGTTTATTCTGTTCTTTGTGTAGTTGTCATTGCCTTGTTTAACCTATCTATTCTCACCGTTGTACTCATTATGACTGTCAGTTTTCATATTGTTAATTCATATTATGTTGTTTGACCTCAGTAGGGCCCTAACCTTCCTCGTCACTACCCAACCGAGGTTAGGTTTGGCACTTACTGAGTACCGCTGTGGTGTACCCATGCCCTTTCTGCGCATGTTTTTCATGTGCAGATCCAGGTACCTCCACTCAGGTGTACTATCCTCGAGGCGGAGAGATCTAGCTGAGACTTTGAGGTATATCTGTCGCGTCCGCAATCCAGGAGTCTATATTTTGTTCCAGCTTTAGTAGTTAATCTATCCTTTTCTTTCAGTTTTTTAGACATTCTGGAGTTAGAGCAGCATATTACATTTCTATTATCCTGTGGTTCCCATGAGTTTCTGGGTTTTGGGATGAGATTGTAGACTTCCGCATTATATTTTTGAGTTGTATATGCCAAGTGGCACTTATATACCGTTTTCTTCTAGTTTTGCTTAATTTAATTAAACATTCCCCCAAGTTATATTAATTTCCGCATTGTTAGGCTTACCTAGTTGTAGGAACTAGGTGTCATCGCGACATGTTCATGGAGGGTGAACTGGGGTCGTGACAAGTTGGTATTAGAGCTCTAGGTTCATAGGAGTCATGAAACACAGGCCGGTTTATTAGAGTCTCGTTGATCGGTACGGAGACGTCTATACTTATCTACGAGAGATTATGTAACTGTTTAGGAAAAATCTTCATTTCATTTGAATTCCTTGTCGTGCGATATTTTTTAAATCAATTCTAAACTTTTGTCTTCTATTCTCTCACAGATGGTGAGGACACTTTATACTCGAGATGATCAGGCACACGTGCCCCCTCCTGCAGCCGTCAGAGGGCGGGGCCAGGGGAGAGGTCGAGGAAGTGCACGTGGTGCAGCCAGAGCACCTACGCGAGCTGCTGCCAAAGCACCACCAGCAGATCCAGCCGGAGCCCAGGCACCTGGCACACCTACTACTGCCACTACTACTCCAGCTCTCTAGGAGACTTTAGCTCAGTTCATGAGTATGTACACCACCTTGGCTTAGGCAGAGTTGCTTCCCCTTGCTGCAGCCACATCCCAGGCCGGGGGAGGAGCATAGACTACCGCCGTCCGCACTCCAGAGCATCGAGTGCAGGTTGAGAAAGCTCCCGAGATTATTCTCGCACCGCCTGCAGCGCCAGTTCAGCCCGAGGATGGGTCAGCTGCTTCAGAGGACGAGCAGCGGAGACTTGAGAGGTTCAAAAAGTATGATCCCCCATATTTAGTAGGTTAGCATCAGGCGATGCCTTGGGATTTCTAGATGAGTGACACTGTATTCTTTGCACTATGGGCATAGTGGAGTCCAGCGGGGTTTCTTTTACTGCTTTTTAGCTTCGGGGAGCCACCTATGATTGGTGGTGCACTTATGAGATAGACAGTCCATTTGAGGCTGCTTTACTAACTTAGACCCAGTTCTTAGATATGTTTATGAGAGATTTTGTTCCCCAGAGTCTCAGGGATGCATGGCGTGCAGAGTTTGAGCATTTGCGCCAAGGTGCTATGATCGTTTCGGAGTATGCTATCCGTTATACCAGGTTGGCCAGGCATGCACCGACTTTGGTTGCTACAGTTCGGGAGAGAGTTCTTAGGTTCATTGAGGGTCTTATCCCACCCATAAGATCTAGCATGGCTCGAGAGTTGGAGATGGACATTCCTTATCAGTAGGTAGTGAGCATTGCTAGGAGGATTGAGGGTATGCTCGCCAAGGAGCGAGGGGAGAGGGAGGCCAAGAGGTCTCGAGAGTCGGGTCACTACTCTGGTGCCCGTACCTCATCAGTAGGTCGTTATGGCAGAGGTTATGTGGGTCGCCCCGTCTATTCAGCTCTTCCAGCAGCCAGTAGTGCTCCAGCTCTGCCTGTACCTCAGGAGCCTTAATATGCACCTCCAGTTTCTAGAGCGCCTCCTGCGCGGGGTGAATTTAGAGGTTAGTCCAGCAGGTCTGGCCCGAGCCAGTCACAGCTACCGCGTCCTCCCAGATCTTGTTTCGAGTGTGGTTATACACGCCACATGGTTAGGGACTGCCCCAGACTTGGTAGGGGTGCATCTTTACAGACTGCTCAGCCACAGCGTGCTCCTCAGAGTTCTCAGGCCATGATCACAGCTCTAGCTGCTACCCCACCTACCTAGCCGACTAGGGGCAGAGGTCGGGAAGATAGAGGTCGCCCTCGAAAGAGGGGCCGAGCCAGATATTATGCTATTCATGCTCGTACTGAGGTTGTTGCCTTCGACTCTATCATTATAGGTATTATACTAGATTATCACAGAGAAACATCGGTTCTATTCGATCCGGGATCTACTTATTCTTATGTGTCTTCTTACTTTTCTCCGCATTTGGGTGTGCCTCGGGATTCTTTGATTGCCCCTTTTATGTTTCTACTCCTTTAGGGGATTCTCTTGTTGTGGACCGCATTTATCGATCATGTTTGGTTACTATTCATGGTTTTGAGACCAGAGCGGATTTATTGTTACTCGGTATGGTGGATTTTGACATTATTTTGGGCATGGACTGGTTGTCGCCCCATTTTGCTATTCTTGGTTGTCATGCCAAGACCGTGACGCTGTCTATGCCACGTATTCCGCGTATTGAGTGGAGTGGTACTTTACATCACACTCCCAATAGAGTTATCTCTTTCCTTAAAGCTCAGTGTATAGTTGAGAAGAGGTATGCCGTGTATTTAGCATATGTGAGAGATGTCAGTGTTCCCTTCTGTTGATTCAGTTCTAGTGGTACGAGATTATCCCGATATGTTTCCAATTGATCTTTCGGGCATGCCGCCCGATAGAGATATTAATTTCAGCATTGATCTGTTGCCGGGCACTCAGCCATTTCCATTCCTCTGTATCGTATGGCTCCTCCTGAGTTGTAGGAGTTGAAGGATCAGTTGTAGTAATTGATTGGTAAGGGTTTTATTCGACCCAATTCTTCCCCGTGGGGTGCTCCTGTCTTGTTTGTAAAGAAGAAGGATGGTTCTATGCGTTTGTGTATTGATTATCGCCAGTTGAACAAGGTTACAATGAAGAACCATTATCCTTTACCTCGTATCGATGATCTGTTTGACCGCCTTAAGGGTGCATAGGTGTTTTTTAAGATTGACTTGCGCTCAGGTTACCATTAATTGAAGATTCGGGAGCCGGATATCCTGAAGACTGCCTTCAGGACTTGGTATGGTCATTACGAGTTCCTTGTTATGTCATTCGGGCTGACAATGCCACAGCAGCTTTCATGCATTTGATGCAGAGTGTGTTCAGGCCATATCTTGACTCGTTCGTTATTGTTTTATTGATGATATTCTGGTGTATTTCCGGAGTCAAGAAGATTATGAGCAGTACCTGAGGACCGTGCTTCAGACCTTGAGGGAGAAGAAGTTATATCCAAAATTCTCGAAATGTGAGGGTTGAGTCTGTGGCATTCTTAGGCCATGTGATTTCGAGTGAGGGCATTCGGGTGGATCCGAGAAAGATAGAGGCCGCACAGAGTTGGCCCAAACCATCCTCAGCTATAGAGATTCGCAGTTTCCTTAGTTTGGCGGGCTACTACCGTCGTTTCATGGAGGGATTTTCACCGGTTGTGGCCCCTATGACTAGATTGACCCAGAAGGGTGCCCCATTTCAGTGGATAGAGGAGTGTGAGGCGAGCTTTCAGAAGCTCAAGACAGCATTGACTACAGCCCCAATTTTAATATTATCTAACGATTTAGGGTCTTATACTGTCTATTATGGCACCTAGAGAGTTGGCCTTGGAGCGGTGTTGATGCAGGACGGTAGGATGATTGCCTACGCGTCCAGATAGTTGAAGATACATGAAAAGAATTACCCTGTCCACGACCTTGAGTTAGCTGCCATTGTTCATGCCTTGAAGATCTGGCGTCATTACTTGTACGATGTGCCTTGTGAGATCTATACTGACCATTGGAGCTTGCAGCACTTACTCAAGCAAAAGGATATAAATATGCATCAGAGGAGGTGGTTAGAGTTGCTGAAGAATTATGATATCACTATTCTTTATCACCCGGGCAAGGCCAATGTGGTGGCTGATACCTTGAGTCGCCGGGCAGAGAATTTGGGGAGTTTGGCATACTTACCAGCATCAGAGAGGCCTACGGCAATGGATGTTCAGGCCTTAGCCATCCAGTTTGTGAGATTGGATCTTTCAGAGCCCAGTCGGGTTCTAGCTTGTGTGGTTTCCCGGTCTTCCTTATTTGATCGTATCAGGGAGTAGCAGTATGAAGACCCTCATTTGCTTATCCTTAAGGACAAGGTTCAGCATGGAGATACCAGAGATGTGACTATCGTAGATGATGGGGTATTGAGGATGCAGGGCCAGATTTGTGTGCCCAATGTTGATGGTCTTCGAGAGTTGATTCTAGCAGAAGCCCATAGCTCGCGGTATTCCATCCATCCAGGTACCGCGAAGATGTATCAGGACTTAAGGCAGCACTATTGGTGGAGGCGGATGAAGAAAGATATAGTTGGTTATGTTTCTAGATGCCTCAACTGCCAGCAAGTGAAGTATGAGCACCAGCGCCCGGGTGGGTTACTTCAGCAGATAGAGATTCCGGAGTGGAAATGGGAGCGCATCACCGTGGACTTTTTATCCGGACTCCCATGGACCTTGAAGAAGTTTGATGCCATTTGGGTTATCGTGGATCGGCTGACCAAGTCCTCTCGTTTGATTCTTGTGTGCACCACTTATTCATCGAAGTGGTTGGCAGAGATTTATATCCGGGAGATCATCCGTCTGCATGGTATTCCAGTTTCTTTCATTTCGGACAAAGGTACTCAGTTTACATCGCGATTCGGGAGAGCTGTGCAGCGGGAGTTAGGCACTCGGGTGGAGTTGAGCACAGTATTTCACTCCCAGACGGACAGACAGTCTGAGCGCACTATTCAGATTCTTGAGGATATGCTCTGTGCGTGTGTGATTGAGTTTGGACGGTCTTGGGATCATTTCTTACGATTGGCGGAGTTTTCTTACAACAACAGTTATTAGTCCATAATTCAAATAGCGCCGTATGAGGCTTTATATGGTAGGAGGTGTAGATCTCCAGTGGGTTGGTTTGAGCCGAGTGAGCTAGGCTATTGGGCACAGAGTTGGTTCAGGACGCATTGGAGAAGGTTAAGATGATTCAAGATAGACTCCGTACAGCCTAGTCCAGATAGAAGAGCTACGCAGACAAGAAGGTTCGTGATTTTTCATATATGGTTGGTGAGCGGGTTCTGCTTCGGGTTTCGCCTATGAAAAGCGTCATCAGGTTTGGGAAGAAAGGAAAGTTGAGTCCGAGGTTTATTGGCCCTTTTGAGATCTTGAGACAAGTTAGGGAGGTTGCCTATGAGCTTTCCTTACCTCCCAGTTTGGCCGGAGTTCATCCAGTATTTCATGTTTCGATGCTCCGGAGGTATCATGGTGACCCGTCGCACGTGTTGGATTTCAGTTCAGTCTAGTTGGACAAAGATCTATCCTATGTTGAGGAGCCAGTGGAAATATTGGACAGGCAGATCAGAAAGTTGAGGTCAAAGAACATAGCTTCAGTGAAGGTTCAGTGGCGGGGTCAGCCAGCCGAGGAGGCGACTTGGGAGACCAAGCAGGATATGCGCAGCAGTTACCCTCATCTTTTCACTACTTCAGGTATGTTCTCTATGCTCGTTCGAGGACGAATAAATGTTTAAGTGTAGGAGGATGTGATGACCCGACCGGTCGTCTTAAGAATTAACGCCCCGATCCTCTATTAACTGCTTCCCCTAAGTTAATTTCTGCTATTTTGGTTTGTCGGGACGTTCGGTGTTGGGTTTCGGAGAGTTTTGGGACACTTAGTCCTTAAATGAGAGCTTAAGTGTTGAAAAATGGTCCGTAGCCAGAACAGTTTGAAGATGACCTCGGAATGGAAATCTGATGGTTTCGTTAGCTTCATTAGGTGATTTCAGGGTTGGGAGCATGTTCGGAATGTATTTTGGAAGTCCGTAGCTCATTTAGGCTTGAAATGCCGAAGTTTGAATTTTTGAAGTTTCCCGTCCGATAGTGAGTTTTTGATCCGAGGGTTAGAATGGAATTTCGAAAGTTGCAGTAGCTCCGTCATTTCATTTGGGACGTGTGTGCAAAATTTCAGGTCATTTGAACGTGTTTTGGTTGGGTTTTTGATCGAAAGTGTATTTTGATGAAATTGGGAGTTCTTAGGCTCAAATCCTTGAATTAATCGAGTTTCCGACATTTTTTTAGGTGGTTTAAGGATTGGTGCAAGTTTGAATGAGGTATTAGATGTTATTGATGCTTTTGGTTGACCCGGGGGCCTCAGGATGATTTTGGGTGTTTAACGGGAAAATTGGAGAACTGTTGCAACAGCTGAACCATTGCTGCTTCTGGTATTTCCGCATCTGTGGCTTGGGAACCGCAGATGCGGCTAAATGGCCGCAGAAGTGACTTTAATCCTTTCCCTCAGAAACCGCAGAAGTTGTGCTATTCCCGAAGAAACGGAGCCGCAGAAGTGGCTCAGGCATCGCAGATGCGGGCTCCAGTGTTTCCTTAGTTTCCACAGAAGCGGAAGTTCCCCCGCAGATGTGGTTTCGCACCTGCGACCCTTTTATTGCAGATGCGGCCCCTGGCCTTTTAGTGAAAACCATAGAAGCGGCTCTTGCTCCACAGATGCGGTCCCTTGTCCGCTTTCCCTGTTCAGAAATAATGAAATCGAGGGTTTAATTTCAAAAGTTGGAGAAATCAAATTTGAGCTCGGGAGAGGGCAATTTTGAGAGGGTTTTGAAGAGGAGATTATTGGGTAACGTTTCTTTAATCCATTCTAGTTATATTTCATCATTATGTAGTTAAATCCATCACTAAAATTCGAATTAAGGATCAAAGTTTGGAAAAATTAGGTAAAACTTCATAGGCTAAACTATTGTGTTTTGAGTGGGTGTTTGACCTCCGATTTGGGAGATTTTTATATGGTTAGACTCGTAAGAGTACGAGAGTTCTGAAAATATAAAAGTTATTCGACGCCGAGACGTTGTCCTGAAGGGAATTTTGGTCATTTTACCTAAATTTACGTCTTAGCTTTAAATTAAATAGTAAAATCTATTATTTGAGCTGTTATTTACAATATGTAATTGAATTGAATAGATTTGGGTCATTTGAAGTCGGATACTCATGGCAAAAGTGTGATTTCGAGTTGATTTTGGAGCCGGTTCGAGGTAAGTGGCTTGTCTAACCTTGCGTGGGGGACCTTTCCCTTAGTATTTGTTATTTGGTATTTGAGTGTCTTGTACGCGAGGTGACGAGCGCGTACTTGAGCCAATTGTTGAAAAATCCGGTTTTCGCTTAAGATATTGAGACTGAGTTTTCCTTCATATTATTTTACTTGCAATTATAACCTGTGTTAGATTAGAAAAGCATGTTTAGTTGATTCAACTTGAATAAATTGTTTAAGTTGCCTTAACTGTACTATGTGAAGCATGCTAGGCTAGTACTACCTGTTGCTTATTTTTTGTACTTCATTTCTGAGTATTTTCTGGTTGTTGTTGTGCATTTACATTGGGACTACAAATGTGGGATTCCGGTAGCTCCCCCCCCCCCTTGTTTGTTTACTTTGGGACTACGGGTTCGATTCCCGATAGATCCCCCTACACTTTTACTTTGGGACTGCGGGTTAGATTCCTGATAGATCCCCCTACACATATGATAGACTACGGGACGGTATCCCGAGAGATCCTTCGTATTTACACATATGATGGACTACGGCACAGTATCCCGGGAGATCTACTGGACAGTTGAGAAAAGGACTACAGGACGGTATCCTGGGAGATCCTCATTGTTATCATTGGTATTGAGTTGTACATATTCCGTTATTTGTGTAATTGTCATTGCCTTGTTTAACTTGTCTATTCGCACCGCTGTACTCATTATGACTGTTAGTTTTCATATTGTTAATTCATAGTATTATTTTATTTGACCTCAGTAGGGCCCTGACCTTCCTCGTCACCACCCAACCGAAGTTAGGCTTGACACTTACTGAGTATCGTTGTGGTGTACTCATGCCCCTTCTGTGCATGTTTTTCATATGCAGATGCAGGTACCTCCACTCAGGCGTACTATCCTCAAGGCGGAGAGATCTAGCGGAGACTTCGAGGTATATCTGCCGCGTCCGTAGACCAGGAGTCTCTATTCTATTCCAGCTTTAGTAGTTAATCTATCCTTTTCTTTCAGTTTTTTAGACATTATGGAGTTAGAGCGGCATATTACATTTCTATTAGCCTGTGGTTCTCGTGAGTTTCCGGATTTTGGGATGAGATTGTAGGCTTCCGCATTTTATTTTTGAGTTGTATATGCCAAGTGGCACTTATATACCATTTTCTTCTAGTTTTACTTAATTTAATTAAATATTTCCGCAAGTTATATTAATTTTCGCATTATTAGGCTTACCTAGTTGTAGGAATTAGGTGTCATCGCGGCAAGTTCATGGAGGGTGAACTGGGGTCGTGACATACACCATTTGCTCTTATTGCTAACAATATCATGCATCTTGATTTGATATTTGCAAGTAATGCATGACATATAAATATTATTTCGATTCTGTCGGAGGCATCTACAAAGGATAATCCCGCTATATGAGAGTCGATTTTTAATAATATAGTCTTGAAAACTTATTCTTATTTAGGATTTAGCTTTGATTGTGCTTCCTCAAATATTTATATGGCCTTCTTAATATTATACTAATCTTTTTTCTTTGTGATCTATTTTTCTAAATCTCTAGCACTCTTTTTATGGAATAAATTTATGTATCCTAAGATCTTTCTTTTAAACTTGAAAAATAATTTTACTCATATGATGAATTTAAAAAATAATTTAATTGGATTCTCTTGCTAAATAATTAATGAAAAGATTTCATTATTTGATTTTAACATAAAATATAATTTATTTTCTGTTGATTTAGATTCTTAATATTTGTTCATCTCATTTTTGAATATTTAACCATAATTATAATTTTATCCGTCATAAATTTTATTTTTAAAGAGTAAAAATATCGATAACATTTCACTTTTAGGTCTCTATATTTGTAAAATCATTAGTGGTATTGGCTCTTACCAACCTTTTCTTTATTTTCTCACACATTATATTCTAAACAAATTTCTTAGTTGTTCTTTAATAATTGGGTATATTTTTCTATATTACACGAAAAACTTATAATAAAAAAATATTATTTGAGTAGGAAAGCGGTTCAAATATAATATAATAATATATTATCTTGGAATTTTTTTTTCTCAATTTTAAAGCTTTATGCAGTCCGTTTAGCGTTACTGTTTTTATTGAATATTATAGAGTGGTAATGTATTACCAATATGGAGGATTCTTATGAAATTAATTTTATTACACCTTCCTACATATTTTTATATTAATTCAATAGACAATATTGTATTAATTTTAATCTTAAATATAAAAAATAAAAAATAAAGTAACATAGAAGTTATTATAGTCCAAGAAAAAATAAGTTAGCACAGCTATGTCATTTCCCTATAAGTTCTTCAATTTAATATTTTAGAGCTACTTTGGTCTATCAATATTATATCTGTGCTTTAAGAATCATATAAAGGCTCTCCTGTTTTTAAATGGATTTGGACAATATAATACATTTACAAACTAATTAGTAATAAGAATTTTTTAAGAAGTATATCCTAAAAGTGATAGGATTACAACCCTAATATCTATTCCCAAAAATAATTATACTAATAGGATTCATAAAGGTAATCATGTAGGATTCCTAATATGTAGTATTATGTCCTAAAACTAATAGGATTACAAGGCTAATGTCTAGAATTCCAATTATGTCCTTTTATTATGAGTTATTATGCGCAATATTAAAAGGTTATTTTTGTAATCTAACATTTTATTCATGCTTTTATAATAATACTAGTCTCTATGTTCATACGTTGCACGAGTATCTTAAATCAAGTATCAAATGATTTGTACAAAAAAAAAGTTAAAAATATCTGACATTTTAGAGGTTGCCTTTCCACCTGAGCTTGGTGCTAGAAGTTGCACAAAATCTTTGAACCCAATGTAATTTTTCCTAAACTTTGGATTTAAAAACTCTTAAATTATATTTTAAGGTAATTTTAATATTCAAGCTATACGAATGAAAATAATTCACTATCATTAACTTAAAATTATCAGTCTTTCTAGCATAAATTAATATAGTTCAAGATGATTCTTTTAAGTTCTATCTCTTATTTGATTAATGATAAGCCAATATGAATAATTTAATCTATTAATATTTATTCAATTGCTATAGTCTTGAGGGAAAAAAGGTCCATAATTTTTCCATTGTCTTCAAATTTTAGAAAGTTACCTTGCCAGTATTACAATTTTTTTAAACCTTACAATAAATAGATGTGGATCAACCTGGTATAAGATATGTAAATGAATGCAAAATTTTTATGAAGAACATTTACTTTAAACATAAGACATCTCTATTCTCTACGGATGAACTTTCCTCATTTTGCTCTTCAAGCTGGATATTCTAATATCTAAGCATCTACACCAACCCAACAAACAAACACAAGGAGAAAAAATAGAAACCTATCGATCACATGCACGTCATCTAATAGATGTTATTATTTTGATCCAAATCTTTTGTGAGTAATAAAACTTTTCTTTCACCCAAAGCATATTTCAAAGTAAATGTCCACCATAAAGAATTCAAAAGACAAATCTAAGAGTCATGTAATCCTCTGGATTTGAAAATTATCACAAAAAATTTCAAGAAAAATTATTTAATAAACAAAACTTAACAAACTCTTGTAATTAGCATGAAGTATATATGAACTGAAGTGTGAGAACATATTGATAACGCATAATTGGAACCAATACCAGCTGGCTTACTTTTTGCCACAAACTCGAATCTTTCCGGTTGAAATGTTTTCAACCTTTTTTCTCAGAACTTGATCATCTAACTTGTCATCTTAAATCGATGTCATCTTTGGTGGAAGATGGAATTTACTGGACCGGAAATAAGTAACATAATGGAATAAAACTACAACTTTTGTTGTGTAGTATTATTGTCTAGGTGAGATTGTTATTCGAACTTCAAATTCCGTTATAGATTTTTAAAAAATATATTTTTAGTTGACTTAATGCTTTAAATGTACAATTTTATTTAACATCAAACTATTTATATAAAATATAATTTAGCTCTCGAATGATATCAAAATTAGTCGGTTAAATTTAGCTAGGATTAATATCTTATTTTAATTTGGTATATTTTCTTTGATTATTTGTTAATTTATTTATAAGATTATTATTTATTTTGTAAAACAGTAAAACACAAGAAAACCTAAATAAAAATTACCCCAAAAGATCCAACTCACGGCCAACCTAATTTCCAATAAGAAATCTATTTCATCCGGAAGTAGTATTTCAGTAGAACTCTTGTTATATTCTTTTCTTCTAAAATAACTTGCAAATTTATATTAAGAATAAGAATAATATAAAAAAGGCATAAAAGTCTATCCAAAAAGTATTAGGCTACATGCTACTATCCTCTAAACGATGCGTATTGGCGGTAGCAGTTCAAACAATTAATTAAATTCGGAAAGAGTCCTACCAAATATCAACTTAGTAGGATCAACGTGTGTGAGATTTAAATCGAAAAGAATTCTACTATTGGATTATTTACAATTATATCCTTAAATCACACAAATATTTAAGGGCATAAAAGTCTATCAATATTTTAAGAATATTTTAATCGTTCAATATTTAATATAAATTATTCGAACTTTTATAATAATATAGATAAATATAAATATAGATATAGATTCAATCCTTTCACCGACGCGAGAAAATGATGTGGATCGAAGATAAAAGGTAGGGTCCCCATATTCTTCAAAAAATCTGGTGTTTCTGTGGTCAGAAGCATTTTATTGTAACCAATAGCGAGTGCCGTCGATATCTTAATTAGCTGAAAGTGACCAATACAAAATATATCTGTAGATGATTTAACTAGCCATGAAAAATGAGTCACGTGTAATTAGAGTACTGCGACATCAATTATACATGATCCCTACTACCTGTGATATTCCTAAATATAGGAAATGATTTGAAACAAAATTTGTCAAAAATATAAACCACACCTTTTGAACTGAAAAGCATAAAAAGTATCTTAAAATCTTGAAGGAAAATTTGTCGTCTCATCAAAAATAATATTTTTGGTCTTTAATCAAATTTAGTATAGTACCCGCACGATGCGCGGTAAGTAATAATTTGAAAAGAAAAGTGTATATATATATATATATATATATTAAAAATATGTATATTGCAAATTATAATTACCGAGCGAATACAAAAGGAGTTAAATTAAACTTAAGTAGATAAATTTTGTTGAGAATAATATTGGTGGCTAAGTATTAAAGAAGTGCATGACAGTAGTATTTGAAGAAATTTTCCAAA
>MU713646.1:75665-101423 GCA_026770625.1 Nicotiana glauca | reverse complement strand
TATTCTTAGAAGTTCGTGAGTATTGTGACACCAGTTCTTGGGTAGTGATTTATGTTTGGATTTCGGTATCGCATCTAGTAATGTTTACTAAGTCTTCCGCTAAATTATTTTATTCCACTGTAATCATATTAACATCGCTAAATGTCTTAAAATGAGAATTGTAAAAATGGATAGATAAGTAAGAGTTGGCTTGCCTAGCTTCCATTAGTAGGAGCCATCACGACTCCCGATGGTGGAAAATCGGGGTCGTGACATAAATTCACAGTATTTTCTTAAGAAATTTAACCCCCTCCTGGTACTCAAGGTTGTAGATTATTTTCTTCCAGGATAGAACGAATTACATACTAGTGTAGTGGTACTTCAAACCAGTGTTTCAGCGAACACAAAGTTCGGTATTAAATCACACTTACTATTGCTTTATTTGAAGTTAAAACAATGCTGAAGAAAGAAGGAGAACTCAGAAAATCGTAAGGAAAATCTGAGAGAATGGACTTGTATTTATAGCCAATGTTGAGCTCAAAAGCAAAGAGGTGCAACTCTTCAAAATGGTTGTTTATGTAAACGACCATAACATACATGGCTATTTACGCGACAATAAACTGGGAATTGAAGAGGGGGGATAATTTTCAGTTACAAAACCGAAAAATTAAAAACGAATAACGGAAATAAAACGTTTAATATTTCCATTGGATTTAATATTAATATTTTGTTGCATTTTTGTTAATATTTGCGATTAACAAATAAATTTAGTCTATAAAATTTATCAATCAATCGATCATTTGACCAAATCTAAATTCAAATCTGAAGCCGAGCAGAGCGAGCGATGACGCGAGGTTTGCCTTCTTCTTAACTCTTTAAGAGCTACAAGAAGAGCAATTGTATATATACCCATCAAAACCCTTTTCCTCTTCCAATATGGGAGAATATCCCTTTGTCAAGGAAGGAATCTCAAATAAAACTCAAATATTTTATTTTCCCTCCATTTCCCATCCACCCTCTTTTAAGCCTAATTTAGCTTAAAACCTCAACATTCCCCCACATGAATGGGAAATGTCTATACCACGAAAATATGCATGAAAAAATTGTGTGATTCGCAAGCAAGGGTAAATTGCATCTGGATAAGTAGGTTTCCCTTTGAACTTTCCGTAGTGAACTTATGTCGGATATACTCGATCAATTGGTAGATTTGATATCTTTGTACCGTCGAACTTTGGTGCATACCTAGACAACCATAAATCACACAATCAACCCTTAACCATCTTTGGTTCTCATTGTTGTGTTCGTTTCCGCCATGAACACCGCCTCATTTCATAAGTGCGTAGACAACTGGCCTTACAAAATTCTCCTTAAAACGGCTAACACTTCACACTTACATAGGTGATTCCTAAACGTATCATCCTGTAGATACACTATCTAATATACCCCGTATCAAATTTAGAAATCATTAAAAAGCCTTAGTGCTTTATCCTTGGCTCTTAAGATTGTCTCATCATGAAAATGGACCAAAATTTTAGTTGATAATGTTGAATCGTCATAAGTGACTTTGTTTGAACTCCTTGAACCTAGATCTTGGGATCCCAGTCTTCTAGGTAGGGTTACCGCCACAATGACGTGTTCTCGTCCATAGTCCCATTCCCCTCGATAATTTCTAAACTACGTCTTTGGTTAGGCCTTTTGTAAGTGGATCCAACACATTATCACTTGAATTTACGTAGTCAATCGTAATACTTCCTCTAGACAGTAATTTCCTAACAGTTTTATATCTTCGTCGTATATGACGAGATTTACCAGTATACATAATGCTCCCAGCCCTTTAAATTGCAGTTTGACTATCGCAATGTATGCATATTGGTGCCAACGGCTTAGGCCAAAATATAATATCTTCCAAGAAATTCTGTAGCCATTCAACTTCTTCACCGGCTTTATCTAAGGCTATGAATTCAGCCTCCATTGTAGAGTGGGCAATACAAGTTTATTTGGAGGACTTCAGAGATACTGCTCCTCCCCCAATAATGAATACACATCCACTTGTGGACTTAGAATTAATTGAACCGGTGATCCAATTTACATCACAATATCCCTCAATCACCGCAGGATATTTACTGTAGTGCAAAGCAAAGCCCTGGGTATATTCTAAATATCCCAAAACTCATTTCATTTCCATCCAATGAGATTCACCTTTATTGCTCGTGTATCGACTCAATTCACTTATAGCACAAGCTATATCTTATCGTGTACAATTCATGATATATATTAAGTATCCCAACATACTAGCATTATCCAATTGAGATATGTTTTGGCCTTTGTTCTTTGCTAATGCAAGATTCACGTCAATTGGAGTCTTTGCAACTTTAAACCCTAAGTGCTTGAATTTTTCAAGTACTGTCTTAATATAATGAGATTTTAACAATGGCAGACCTTGAGGAGTCTTATGGATCTTAATCCCCATAATTAAATCAGCAACTCCCAAGCCCTTCATATCAAACTTGCCAGTTAGCATACGCTTAGTCGCATTTGTGTAGGCAATGTCATTACTTATTATCAGCATATCATCCATATATAAGTAAATAGTGACTGTGATTTGGAACATTTTTTTATGTACACACATTTATCACATTTATTTATCTTAAAACCATTCGACAATATTGTTTGGTCAAATTTTGCATGCCATTGTTTGGGTGCTTGTTATTGTCCATAAATGGACTTAACAAGTCTACATACCTTCTTTTCTTTACCTGGAATCACAAACCCTTTAGGTTATTCCACGTAGATTTCTTTCTCCAAATATCCATTCAAGAGGGTCGTCTTAACGTCTATTTGATAAATTTCAAGACCATACACTGCAGCTAATGCTACTAACATTCGTATGAACGTAATCTTTGTAACTAAAGAGTATGTATTAAAGTAGTCAAGACATTCTCGTTGTTTATACCATTTGACTATAAGTCTTGCCTTAAATTTATCAATAGTGCCATCATCTTTCATTTTTCTCTTAAAATCATTTAGAATCCAAAGGTTTATTTCCAGAAGGAAGATCAACCAATTACCATGTATGTTTGTTCAATATGAATTCTATTTCACTATTGACTTCCTCTTTCAAAAATAATAATTCCGAAGAAGACATAGCTTCTTTAAATGTTCAAGGCTCATTTTCCAATAAGAAAGTCACAAAATCTGGTCCAAATGAAGTATACGTTCTTTGACGTTTACTACGTCTTGGATCCTCCTAATTAAATGTACTTTCTTTTGTTTCTTCCTAAGGTCATTTAGATCCTTCACCAATTGACTCACATTCCTTTTTATACGGATATATATTTTCAAAGAACTCAGCATTATCTGAATCTATATCCGTATTATTGTGAATATTAGGATTTATTAATTTATGAACCAGAAATCGATATGCTTTACTATTGGTCGCATATCCTATGAAAACACAATCAACAGTTTTCAGTCCTATTTTTACCCTTTTGGGTTTAGAAACTTGCACTTTTGCCAAACACCCCTACAATTTAAAATAATTCACGTTGTGCTTCCTTCATTTTCATTTTTCATATGGAATGGATTGTGTTTTGCTATGGGGTACTCGCTTTAGTATCCGGTTAGCCGTAAGAATGGTTTCCCCCACAAGTTTTGTGGCAAACCAGAATTTATCAATAATGCGTTCACCGTCTCCTTTAATGAATGATTATTTCTTTTCACAATCCCATTGGATTGGGGCGTGTAAGAGGCCATTGTTTGATGAATAATTCCATATTTTAAACATATTTCTTCAAAATGAGATACATATTCACCACCCTATCACTTCTTATCATTTTGATTTTCTTGTTAAGTTGTGTTTCAACTTCATTTATGTATTTCTTGAATGCGTCTATTGCTTCATCTTTACTATAAAGTAAGTAAATATAGAAATATCAAGTACTATCATCAATAAAAGTTATGAAATACTTCTTTCCATCGCGAGATGGTATTGACTTCATGTCGCAAATATCTGTGTGAATTAAGTCTAAAGGGTTTGAATTGCTTTAAAATGACTTATAAGGATGTTTAACATATTTAAATTCCACACATATTTGACATTTTGATTTGTCAAACTTAGGCAATACTTTCAAGTTAATAATTTTCCGCAAGGTTTTATAATTGACATGACCCAAACGTATATGCTATAAATTATTTAACTCAAGTAAGTAAGACGAAGCTAAAATTTTATTATTATTCTCAACAACCATTACATTCAGCTTGAAAAGGCCCTCAGTGAGGTAACCTTTTCCTACAAACATTTCATTCTTACTTATTACAACCTTATCGGATGCAAAAAACACAATTAAAACTGTTTTTAACAAGAAGTCTAGAAGATACTCAGTTCTTCCTAATCTCAGGAACATGAAGGATGTTGTTCAAAGTTACCACCTTGCCAAAAGTTATTCTCATAAATATCTTCCCATATCTTTCAATTTTGGTCGTTGCAGCATTTTCCATAGAAAGCGTCTCTTCGGGTCCAACAGAAGCATATATAGTGAACGCTTCTTTAACAGCACAAACATGGCGAGTGGATCCAGAATCAATCCACCACTCCTTAGGATTTCCTACCAAGTTGCATTCAGAAAGCATATCACACAAGTCATCAACATCTTCATGCTTTTCAACCATGTTTGCTTGACCCTTCTTCTTGTCTTTCTTCGGAGCACGACAATCTATAGATTTGTGTCCAGCCTTCCCACAGTTGTAGCAATTTACGCTGAACCGCTTCTTGCTTGGGTAGCTTTTTCGGTCCAGAAGCCTCCTTCATTTTTCTCTTATTTTGAGAAGTATCCTCAACAATGTTTGCTCCCATTATTGTTGAGTTTCTACGGCTTCTCTTTTTAGCAGCTTTGTTGACCTCTTTAATTCTCAACCGAACAATATCTTCAAGGGACATCTCCTTGCGTTTGTGTTTCAAGTAGTTTTTGAAGTCTTTAAAAGGAGGCAACTTCTCAATCATCGCTCCTACTTGGAATGCTTCATTGATGAGAAGACCTTCAATGAAAATTGTGTTAGTAAAAATCCTAAAATTACTACTTTTAACATCAGTATTAATCGATTTATACCTTCAGCAAAGAGATCGTGAATAATCACTTGTAATTTCTTGATTTGGGTAATAACAGACTTGCCATCTACCATTTTGTAGTCCGAAAATTTAGCGGCAATGAATTTCTTCAACCTGACATCTTTAGTTTTGTATTTCTTCTCAAGTGTAGTCCACACTTCTTTTGACATTTCCACACCACTGTAGACGTTATACAGATCGTCCTCCAGTCCGCTAAGAATATAATTCTTGCGCAGAAAATCAGAATGCTTTCTCGCCTCAATCATGAGAAAGCGTTCATTCTCTGGAGTTTTATCAGGCAGAATAGGAACATCTTCCTTAATGAACTTCTATAGACTTAAACTAGTCAAGTAGAAGAACATCTTCTGCTGCCAACGCTTGAAATCAATCCCGAAAAGTTTTTCGAATTTTTCCGCCGGTGCCAACGCCGGTGTTCAGCTTGTCGATGCATTGGTAGTCACCCTCGGAACAGCTTGGTTCCCATTGTCATTAGTCATTTCTGTAAAAGAATAACACAAACAAACATTAGGTTTTAATCTCCAGAACAATGAATATAACACAAATACAGAAAATAAATTCCGGATTCCTTAAGCTTGTTAGTATACTGTATTTGTAAAATAATTCTGGGAAAAATAAAATAACATATAAACAGAAATATAAACGAAACAGAAGTTAATCCGAGCCTACTGAATTCACAGTGTTTCCTTAAGGAATTTAATCCCTTCCTAGTATCCAAGGTTGTAGATTATTTCCTTCCAGGATAGAACGAATTACACACTGGAGTAGTAATACATCAAACCCAGATTTTCAGCGAACACAAAGTTCGATAGCAAATCACATTTTTGAAGTTACAATAATGCAGAAGAAAGGAGGAGAACTCAGAAAATCATATGGAAAATTTGAGAGAATCGTCTTGTATTCATAGCCAATGTTGAGCTCAAAACTGAAGAGGTGCAACTCTTCAGAATGGCTATTTATGCAACAATAAACCGGGATTTGAAGAGGGAAGTTAATTTTCAATTACAAAATCGAAAAACTGAAAAGGCAAAATAAAACGTTTAATATTTCCGTTTGATTTAATATTAATATTCCGTTGGATTTCTATTAATATTTGCTATTAACAAATAAATTTTGTCCAACAAATTAATCAATCAATCATTTGACCAAATTTGAAGCCGAAGCCGAGCGAGCGACGACGACGACGACGGCGCGAGGCTTGCCTTTTTCTTAACTCTTTAAGATCTACAAGAAGAGCAATTGTATATATATACCCATAAAAAACCTTTTCCTCTTCCAATATAGGACAATGTCCCTTTGTCAAGGAGGGAATCTCAAATGAAACTCAAATATTTAATTTTTCCTGCACTTCCCATCACCCTCTTTAAGCCTAATTTAGCTTAAAATCTTATATATATATATATATATATATGTGTGTGTGTGTGTGTGTGTGTGTAAAGCGTGATGATTTGAGTTTAAACTCCATTGACAACCATTAAAAAGTTTTGAAGCTTTTAATTGAAAAATCGGATTTGGTAAAATTATTATTTGTTTGGGTTGGGTGTTGTTACAAATGATTGAGAATATCATTTTGAGGGAGTTTGGTGAAGATTCGAGTTGATTTTGGTTGAATTTCAGATTGAAACTCGAAGACAAAGACATAAACAATTTTTATATATTTTATATGTCGGGTGTACAAATTACATACAAAATATATACAACTAACATTGTTGTACGTAACTTATAAATTTAGCTTTTGACCGGATTCTAGACAACAAAAAATTACAGTCAAGTTATTTGTATGTATTTTGTAAAAAGAAATTTAGTTACTTTTATAAATGAAAAAATTAGCTAAACCAGGTAAATAAGTTTAAATTTTTCTATATATATGGAAAGATATTTGTTTTTAAACTTTATTAATTTAAATATTTAAGCACTAAAGTTGGCAACAACTATTTTTTAAAAGTTGGCAATAGCTAATTATTTAAAAAGGGTAACGACTAGTTTCTTAATAAACTTAAACTTAACAAATTATAAAGAAGAAAAGTAAAAAATTTAAAAAAAAAATTGTAGCGAAATGTTTTAATAGATATAAAAGACTTGTAATATATTTAATATAATCCCAAGCTATGAAGTGACTAAGTAGGAAAATTTATAATAAAATTCAAGGATAAAGCCTTTTAGTTTATTTAATAGAAATGTCAGATTTCGCATACAACAACTCTTTTGAAGAACACCTAAAGAAGAGCACTCTACACAACCAGCTTTCATTCTGGGTAGGGTTCTGTTTGACCTAGGCATCTAAATAGCTAATTACAAATTTTATTTACATAATTATTTTATTAAATTATAAAATGTTAAAAATCAAAAAACCCGGGGGACTTTTGCCACGTGCCTCAACGCTTGCACCTTGCCATATCCACAATTAATTCAATAGGTTTCTATTATTGATTTCTAAAAATCACTTATAAGTTTAATTGTTATCCAATTTTAAGAATAAACAGTTATAAAATAATTTATTATTACGATCTCTATTTTAAAAGGCAGAATTGGGACTTGCCCTGGGGCGGGACACTCGTAAAACGCCCCTGAGCTTATGTGTGGAACTTATTTCCGTGAGACTTACGCCCCGGACACGCCCAACGCCTTACGTACTGGGCTCGCCTAATAGAACTTTATGCAATTGTATACAACTAACCTTGTAAATCCTCAAATTTTCTTAATAAATCGTGAACTATTCAAAATTACTTTGTTCTTAATCATAAATCATTAAGTTGAGAGTATTATATGTCATAATTGAAATATCATTTATTGCATATCATCCATTAAGATTGTTATGATAGTAAATTTTAAATAAAGCTTTCATTTAAAAGTATTTATTTATTATATTAATCCATAATTTTTTTTATAATTATTTTTCTACATATTATTTTTCATGTTTACGAAATACAATACTTATTAATTTAATAGCTCAGTATTAGCTAATATTTTCTAAAAATTAGTTATCATGATATAGTATGGTGAATTATGTGTCACTTTATTAGCTTGTTGAAACTTAAAAATAAATGATGCTAGAGAACCATATTTAAATTTTGAATAATATTTTGATATAAATTCTCTTTAAAATAGAAAACATATTAAATAAAAGGAGTATTTTAAGAAAATATCGAATTATAATATCGAAGTTCTTTCAAGATTCATTATCCCTTAAGAGATTGTGACGACCCAAAGGGTCATCACCTGTTTAATTTAATTTTGTATCTCCAATGCCTTAAAACCCTCATTTATAGTTGCCTCAATTTGCGTGCGCAGTCCGGGTGTGTATCCGAAAAGCTTAAATATAAAATCTATTAAAAATGCTAAATTTTGATGTTAAAATGAATAAATTTAACTTTGGTCAGCATTTTAGGTAAACGGACCCGTACCCGTGATTTGATGGTCCCAGAAGGTCCGTAGGAAAATATGGGACTCATGTTTATGCCCGGAACCAAATTTTGAGGTCCCGAGTCCGAGAAATGAATTTTTAAAAGAAATTTTTTTTCTGAAATTGTTAAGGAAAATTGAAATGATATTTGATTAGAACGTGTTGGTATTGGACCCGTATTTTAGTTCTATCATCCGGTACAGGTCTTATATATGCTTTAAGTCATTTCTGTGAAATTTGGTTGAAAACGGACGTCGTTTGACGTGATTCAGACCTAAATTGGAAATTTTAATGTTTTATGAAGTTTGAAAGAATTCTTGGATTTTGAGGTTTAATACGATGTTTATAAACCAGCAGCAGGCCGTCCCAGAGAGGTAGATCAGAGTAGTGGGGCCCATCCCTGATGTTATACTTATCAGGCCAGGCCCAAGGCAGAGGCTTCATATGCGGTTATTACATGTACGGTTCTGGTTTGTGATAGATATGCCTCAGTGTTGTTTGATTCAGGGTCTACGTATTCATATGTGTCATCTTATTTTTCCCCGTATTTGGTCATACCTAATGATGCATTGGGTATTCCTTTTTATGTGTCTATACCGGTGGGTGACTCTATTGTGGTCGATCGAGTCCATCGTTATTGAGTTGTGTTAATTGGGGGTCTTGAGACTCTTGTAGATTTGTTGCTTTTAGACAAGGTTAACTTCGATATTATATTGGGGATGGACTGGTTATCACCCTATCACGCTATCTTGGACTGCCATGCCAAGACTGTGACCTTAGCTTTACCGGGTATGCCTCATTTAGAGTGGAGAGGGACTTCTAGTCATTTTACCTGTGGTGTTATATCGTATATGAAGGCTCGGTGTATGGTCGAGAAGGGGTGTTTGGCCTTTTTAGCCTATGTTCGGGATTCCAGTGCTGAGGTTCCCTCTATTGATTCTATGCCCGTTGTTTGTGAGTTTCCTGATGTTTTCCCTTTTGACCTGGCGGGTATGACACCTAACAGGGATATTGACTTCTGCATTGATCCGATTCCGGGCACTCAGCCCATTTCTATCCCGCCATATCGTATGGCCCCGCCGGAGTTGAAGGAGTTAAAGGAACAGTTGAAGGATTTACTTGAGAAGGATTTCATTAGACCCAGTGTTTCACCTTGGGGTGCACCGATGTTATTTGTCAAGAAGAAGGATGGGTCGATGAGAATGTGTATTGATTACCGGCAATTGAACAAGGTAACAATCAAGAATAAGAATCCGCTGCCGAAGATTGATGATTTGTTCGACCAGTTGCAGGGTGCCAGGGCATTTTCCAAGATTGACTTGCGATATGGCTACCATCAGTTGAGGATTAGGCCATCTGATGTCCTTAAGACAGCCTTCCGCACTCGGTACGGGCATTATGAGTTCTTGTTTATGTCATTTGGATTGACAAATGCCCCAGCATCTTTCATGGACTTGATGAACCGAGTGTTCAGGACTTATTTGGACTCATTCATGATAGTTTTCATTAATGATATATTGATATACTCCCGCAACGAGGAGGAGCACGAGCAACACCTTAGAGTGGTTCTTCAGACTCTGAGGGATAGTCAGGTATATGCTAAGTTCTTGAAGTGTAAATTCTGGTTGGGTTCAGTTGCATTTATAGGTCATGTTGTATCAGCAGAGGATATTTAGGTGGACCCAAAGAAGATTGAGGTAATTAAGAACTGGCCTAGACCAGCATCATCTACAGAGATTCGGAGTTTCTTGGGGTTGGCAAGCTACTATTGACAGTTCGTGGAGGGATTTTCATCTATTGCAGCCCCGATTTGACCCAGAAGGGTGCCCAGTTCAGATGGTCAAATGAGTGTTAGGCGAGCTTTCAGAAGCTCAAGACAGCTCTGACTACAGCACTAGTGTTGGTTTTGCCCACAGGTTTAAGGCCTTATACAGTCTATTGTGATGCTTCCCGTGTTAGGCTTGGAGCAGTGTTGATGCAGGATGCAAAGTCATTGCCTATGCTTCGAGGCAGTTAAATATTCATGAGAAGAACTATCCGGTTCATGATTTAGATTTGGCAGCCATAGTTCACTTACTGAAGATTTGGAGGCATTATTTATATGGCATGGCATGTAAGGTGTTCACGGATCACAAAAGTCTTCAGTACTTGTTCAAGCAAAAGGAATTGAATTTGAGGCAGAGGAGGTGGTTGGAGTTGTTGAAGGATTATAATATAACCATTCTATATCATTCGGAGAAGGCCAATGTGGTGGCCGATGCATTTAGTAGGAAGTCAGCAGTATGGGCAATCTTGCTTATATTCCGGTCGGTGAGAGGCTTCTTGCTTTGGATGTTTAGCCCTTAGCCAATCAATTCATGAGGCTGGATGTTTCTGAGCCTAGTCGTGTGTTAGCTTGCACGATCCCTCGTTCGTCATTATTGGAGCGTATCCGTTATCAACAGTATGATGATCTCTATTTGTGTGTCCTTAGAGACATGGTGCAACGCGGAGGTTCCAGGCATGTTACCCTAGATGATGATGGAGTTTTGAGATTATAGGGTCGAGTATGTGTGTCTAATGTGGATGGGCTCTGAGAGTTGATTTTGGAGGAGGCCCATAGCTCCCGGTACTTTATTCATTCGGGCGTCGCGAAGATGTATTAGGATTTGCGGCAGCATTATTGGTGGCGTAGAATGAAGAAGGATATCATAGCATATGTGGCTCGTTGTTTGAATTGTCAGCAGGTTAAGTACGAGCATTTGAAGCCTGGTGGTTTATTTCAGAGGATTGAGCTTCCTGAGTGGAAATGGGAGCGGATTACTATGGACTTTGTTACTGGACTTTAGCTGACTCGGAAGAAGTTCGACGCAGTATGGGTCATTGTTGATAGGTTGACCAAGTCAACACATTTCGTTCCTATGCCAGTCTCCTATTATTCTAAGAGTTTAGCTAAGATCTATATTTGGGATATTGTTCGCCTTCATGGTGTGCCCGTATCTATCATTTCGAATCGGGGTACGCATCGTACCTCACGCTTCTGGAAAGCAATTCAGCGAGAGTTGGGCACACGGGTTAAGTTGAGCACAACATTTCATCCCCACATGGACGGTCAGTCCGAGCGGACTATTCATATTTTGGAGGATATGCTCCGAACTTGAGTTATTGACTTTGGAGGTTCGTGGGATCAGTTTTTGTCTTTAGCGGAGTTTGCCTACAACAACAACTACCAGTTGAGCATCTAGATGGCTCCTTATAAGGCCTTATATAGTAGGCGGTGTGGGTCTCCGGTTGGATGGTTTGAGCCGAGAGAGTCTCGGTTGTTGGGTACGGATCTGGTTAAGGAGGCCTTAGACAAGGTTAGGATCATTCAGGATAGGCTTCATTCAGCTCAGTCCAAGCAAAAGAGCTATGCATACCGCAAGGTTCGAGATGTGGCTTTAATGGTTGGTGAGCAGGTATTGCTCCGAGTGTCGCCTATGAAGGGCGTGGAGAGGTTTTGGAAGAAGGGCAACCTTAGCCCTAGGTTCATTAGTCCGTTTGAGATTCTTGATCAAGTGGGAGAGGTGGATTATAGACTTGCTTTGCCACCGAGCTTATCAGCCGTACATCCAGTGTTCATGTGTCCATGATTCGGAGGTATCACGACGATCCAGCCCACGTATTAGATTTTAGCACAGTCTAGTTGGACAAGGACTTGTCTTATGAGGAGGAGCCGGTAGCTATTCTAGACCAGCAGGTTCGTCAGTTGAGATCCAAAAGTTTCCCTTCTGTTTGTGTTTAGTGGAGAGGTCAGCCTCCTGAGGCATCGACCTGGGAGTCCAAGTCTGATATGCAGAGCCGTTATCCTCATCTTTTCCCCGACTCAGGTACTTCCTTCTTCTGTCCTTTCGAGGACGAACAAATTTTTTAGAGGTGGAGAATGTGACGACCCAAAGGATCATCACCTGTTTTAATTGAATTATGTGTCTCTGAGACCTCGAAAATCTCATTTAGAGTCACCTCGATTAGTGTGCACAGTCCGGGCGCATAGCCATAAAGCTTAAATGTAAAATCTATTAAAAATGCTAAATTTTGATGTTAAAATGAATAAATTTGACTTTGGTCAATATTTTAGGTAAACGGACCCGGACCCGTGATTTGATGGTCCCAGAAGGTCCGTAAGAAAATATGGGACTCATGCTTATGCCCGGAATCAAATTTCGAGGTCCCGAGTCCGAGAAATGAATTTTTAAAAGAAATTGTTTTTCTGAAATTGTTAAGGAAAATTGAAATGATATTTGATTAGAACATGTTGGTATTGGACCCGTATTTTGGTTCTGGCACCCGATACAGGTCTTATATATGCTTTAAGTCATTTATATGAAATTTGATTGAAAACGGACGTCGTTTGACATGATTCAGACCTAAATTGGAAAATTTGATATTTTATGAAGTTTGAAAGAATTCTTGGATTTTGAGGTTTAATTCGATGTTTATGATGTTATTTTGGCGATTTGATCTCACGAATAAGTTCGTAGGATGTTTTTGAAGTTGTGTGTATATTTGGTTTGGAGCTTTGAGGTCTCGGGTGAGTTTTGGATAGGCTACGTTGCATTTTTTAACTTAAAAGTTAGCTGGTATGAACTGACCTGCAGGCTTCGCATTTGGAAATGCGAGATAGCCCAGACCTGATCCTCAATCGCAAATGCGATAAATTACTTCGTAAATGCGAAGGCACCCATAATGGCTAGGGATCGCAAATTGCGATCAACATGTCGCAAATGCGACCAAGGTCTCGTGTCACGTCCTAGACCCCGCACTAGTCGCGATGACGCCTCTCGTGAAGACGAGGCCAACCAACTTACCCAACTTATCTTTTTAGAATTGTTAACATTAATAAGCAGATTTAATATATTTAAATAACCACAGTCTATAAAAAGACCTCTTTAATAAGTGCAGAATAAAATTCAAACACAGCCCAAATCGGGGTGTCACAAGTCAGGAGCATCTATCAGAGTATAACTACAATTACAAGACCTAAAATATACAAGGCCAGAAGAATGAACAACATAAAGAAAAGCGGTGCTGCGAACGCAGGCAGTCACCTCGCTACTCCTATAGCTCTGCCTCTGATAAGCCAGAACCAGCTACCGGGTGAATAAATACCTGCATCTGCACGCGAGGTGCAGGGAGTAAAGTGAGTACCCCAACTCAGTAAGTAATAAGTGAAAATAACAACTGAGCAGTAAGAAATCACGTAAAGAAAACCATCAAGTTATATAGGAGTAGTGAAAAGCCGTTTGAAAGAAAGCAGTGAAGCTCTAAAACCTTTAGGAATATTTTAGCTCAGTTTAAAACCTCTTTTGAAGATGACTTTTTCAATAGTTATGCAAATGAATGCAAAACAAATAGTGCAGATAAGCACATAAGTCTGCCTCTCGGGCACCACACTCGGTTATCAGATAATACCAGAACAACAGGTGAATATTGCAAGAAGAAGCACAACCAACATATAATGGCAGACAATGAAATAAGGTAAACACATCAAACAGTACCGGTACCGATGCGGCATGCAGCCCGCTCCACATATTGCTGCAGCGTGTATCCCGCTCCGTTTATCATCGACGACGCTCATTGGGGGGTGTGCATACTCTGGGAGGGCCCCCTTACGGCCCAGGCGCAATATCAAGCCATATCGTGGCATCAAATCTAGGCCCTCGGCCTTATATCAGTATCAGTATAACACTGCCGCGGCTTGCAACCCGATCCAAAGGTATCCACACAATACAGGCCCTCGGCCTTACTCAGTCAACAAAATCACATAAGCCGCTCGGGCAACAATAAAGCATGATGCTCAGAACAAAAATATATTTAGAAATATCTTTTCGAGTGTTTAAGGCATAGTAAACTTGGCTGAGTTTTAAAACAGTGGAAAACACATGACTGAGTTCAAATATATATAATTAAAACAATGAGGAATTATCAACAACAATCCCCGAAGGGTTCAAATAGCTGGCACGAAGCCCAAATATGGCAATCAGCCCAAATTATGATGATAACAAGTAATTTCAGTCAAAAACTCAGTAAATTCATCAATCAGGACGGACCAAGTCACAATCCCCAACAGTGCTCTACCCCACGCTCGCTACCCGGCGTGCAAGTCACCTCAATGCAGCACTACGATGTGCGAATCCGGGGTTTTAAACCCTCAGGATGTCATTTAGAATCATTGCTCACCTCGAACCGGCAAATTCTCTAGCTCGCGACGCCTCTGCCCCTCAAACCGGTCTCCACGCGCGTCAAATCTATCCAAAATCAGAGCGAATATATCACAATATGCTAATGGGACAATACCCAATCGAAAACAATCGAAAAGAAATAACAAAAATCTCTAAGTTAGCAAAACCCGAGCCCTGGGCCAACTTCTTGAAAATCAAAAAATTTAACATCAACGGATTCCTTATCTCTCCACGAGTCTATACATATAAAGATTACCAAAATAGGAGTCCAAATGACCCCTCAGATCTCCATTTTACCTCTCTTAAGTTTCAAGCCCTAATCCACCATTTTTACCCATTATTTTCTTGAGTTTTCAGCTCTAATCCATGTAATAACACCATGAAATCGTGTTTGAGTTCAAGAATCCATACCTTATCGAAAATCCTTGAAATCTCTCTTCAAAATCTCTCCCAATTCTCCAAGTTCGAGTTAAAAATATGAAACTCTTCAAAAATTCGCGAAGAAGACCAATTAAATATTCTGCCCAGACCTTTCCGCTTCTGCGGTCAAATTTCCGCCTATGCGGCACCGCTTTTGCGGTTACTTCATCCGCTTCTACGTAATTTCACTTAAGGGCCAAACTGCTTCTGCGATCACTTAGCCGCATCTGCGGCTCCGTAGATACGGTCTCCAACCCGCACCTGCGGTCCCCAACTCACACCTACGATCCTAGGCTTCCTTCAACCCTCCCTCTTTTGCGACTCCACGCACGCACCTGCGATACCGCTTCTGCGGTCCCACGTCCGCAGAAGAGGAAATACCAAAAGTAGCAGAATTTCCTTAAGTTTCACAAGCCAAACTTCCCGTTAACCATCCGAAATCACCCCGAGGCCCCCAGGATTTCAACCAAAAATACCAACACCTCCTATAACATCATTCAAACTTGTTCCAATCATTAAAACACTTCAAACAACACTAAAACCATCATTTCTCATCGAATTCAAGCCTAAGCTCCTTAAAAACTTCCGAAATACGATTTGATCAAAAACCTAACCAAACAACGTCCAAATAACCTAAAATCTTGCACACACATCACAAATGATATAACGAAGCTACATGAACTGTCGGAATTACATTCCGACCCTCGGATCAAAATCTCACCTATCAAGCGGAATTTGCCAAAATACTAACCTCGCCAATTCAAGTCTAATTCTACACTGGACCTCCAAAATCGCTTCTGATCACTCTCCTAAGTCATAAATCATCCCCAAAGGTAAACGAATCATCGGAATTCACATCCGTGCCCTCTAACTCATAGGTCAACAACCGATTGACTTTTCCAAACTAAGCTTTCCTTAAAGAGAATAAGTGTCTCATTTCTATCTAAAATCAATCCAAACCAACTCGATCACATGATATATGGATAATGAAGCATAAAGAAGCTGAAAATGTGGGAAACAAAGTGGTAACTCATGTGAAGACGGGTCGGGTCGTCACATCCTTCCCAACTTAAACAAACGCTCGTCCTCGAGCTTACGTAGAGTTGTTCTAGAAACCAACCAATAGCTGAATAACCTTACTAGGCATATACCTGGGGGTGATCCCACGTCACCCTATCTCATATAGATCTGATAATGCATTTTACCTAGAATCACATAAATCGAGTCTAGCCCATAAATCATAAAACCACATTGCACTTTCTGAAATCATACACAAGATCAGAACCTCACATCTATATTCAGAATAAACCCGAATCCATCTATACTAACCCATACCTGCAATCTCAGGTGCAATTATATGATATACCACATAACTCAAACATCTTGGAGTTACTAATGTTTTTTTTTCTCTTCCTTGTCCTGAGCCGGGGGTCGATTGGAAACAGCCTCTCTACCCTTTCGGGCTGGGGTAAGGCCTGCGTACTTATTACCCTTCCCAAACCCCACTCTGTGGGACTATACTGGGTAGTTGTTGTTGTTGTTGTTGTACCACATAACTCAAACACTCAAAACGACGACCTCTATTCACAGCAGCTGAACACAACACCCGAATACTGGTAGAAAACCCCTTATCAACTAAGGTCTTATTCCAACACTTTCATATACTGCCAACGATAAATGAAACAAGCAATAAATCGTAACCATTTCGTAGATCAACCATTCATGAAGCCACTTCCCTTTAGATGAATACCATAACAGATTTCGAGCCGAACATCGATAGTATCCTTCCAACAAGCTGAAATCAAATCCGTTCGTATTCATTAGTGACCCCAACGATCACCTCGAATCCAACACACCACTCTGGTGATATGTCACCTCAATACAGGCCTAAGCCACAACTTGCATAATACGTACACCAATACAAAACGGTCTGAACATACTCAAATCATGAAAAATGACTCAAACGTAAGAGCTGTACCTCAAGCTCATCAGTACCATCACAACACAAGGCTGAGACCCCGTCTCACATCATAGATAGAACACCTGAATCTACCCTGAAAGATCATATCTCCACGTGGCCTCACTATAATGCACGATCCTATCCAAACACTGCTACACATGAAACACCTCAAGTCACTATGCTCAAAATCGATAGCCACGCAAAATTTGATGTCTTGAACCAAAGCAATTCATTACACCCACGGTGAAACAAATAACATACGCCATACAACCCGATAGGTCATAACCAATACTCCATTTATCGAGCAAATGGAGCTACACCCAATTACTCTTCTCGCTCGACGTTCACTATGAATCCCCAATGGAACCGCACTATACGGCATAACCAACAAATCATAGCGTCTCGCAGCACAAAAGCAACTCATAGATCTCCCCAGATCACTAACAAGCTCACTAACGATCGAATCAACCTATCCATCAACAATAAAATTTTGGGGACAACCAAGATGACTCAAGCTAGAACACACATCCACATTGACCTGCCAACGAACCAATCATCAAGAAAGCCTGAAGCTGCTCCTTCCATTACTACAACTCCTACTGGGGCCATCGATACGGTGCCCGATACCAAATCAATACCAAAATCCACAACCTCGTTCCGTGACATGCCCGGCCACAAGAAATACATCCGAAAAGTCCCTCAACTCCGGAACTGAATCAATGGTAGAAACCTCTGCACTGACATCCATCACGAAGGCCCAATTAAGAAAAGAAACTCTTCCCAGCCATCCCCTGGTCTTTGAAATATATACCACTCTGCTAGAACATAATCTGATGCACCTCACCACTCAACACATGGCATTTCTTGCACAACCCATAGTGCAATAGTCCAGAATAACCTAACACTGAGACAACTAGTCTACACCCCAACATCATACCCAAAATCTAACTTACCAAGCAAAGAAAGGTCCACTCGGGCCTCCAAATACCCTGTAGTTGCTAAACAGTGCCGACACATGCGATCTACAACCACATCATAGCCTGTATATGAGAACTTCCGTCTCCACATCCACACTGCACATGAATCATCATATCCAATCCCAAATTTCGCCGTTCGTTACACCTTTAATACCCAATCATTCCACGGTAAATACTCTAAAATTTCTCTGTGCCACCAGTCGATCCCACCAGAAAGTGTTGCAATACTACCGAAGTATCATCAGTTTAATCACATTACCCTTTTTCGAGACAAATACTCTAGTCAAATCACTTCCAATTAGTAGTACCATTTTCCTTGATTATCTGAGGCTACCCATTGCCTAAGAGTTTTATGAACTTATTTTCAGAACTAAACTGAAACCTCATACACGCAAATCTCGATCCTCCACAACATACCGCATATACTCTACCATTCAAGGATAACAGGAAAACTTTTATCTCCCTTCCGTGCCACAGACATCTACGCACTCAACTAGTCAAGAATTTTCATTGATCCCATCTAGAAGAAAAATCATTACACATCCCATGCTCCGTATGCCCATAGAAAATATACATCTCCAAACCACGGTAAAACCCAACAAGAAATATCTCCCAATTCCATTTGCACAAAGTAAACTGCCAGGACTGAATCCTTCTAACTAGACCAAGCTAAGCATGTCGTCAGAACTCAATAGCTTTGCTGCAAAATACCTGTATGAACTCATTACCTCGAACACACACAAAGAATTAATCATATCCTTTCCATATCGATTCGGTCTACTATCAAGCTACCTCATCTATCTAGATTTCCTTCTGATTCATTTTCAACTTGATATCCCCTCTTGGTGTAGCACCACAATGCCTGAACCCAGGCTTACCACATGAGACCCAAGCATAAGACCACACTGTGTAAGACCCATGAGCCACTGAATACTCTCTCAAATATTCCCAGAAACACCACATTCCAGAATACTTTACATTGAAGAACTTCCTGCGAATCTAAATCCATTACCTTTACTTTCCTAATACTGATACATAGAATCCCATAATTAACATAAAAATACCACAAGTCTTGACCTCTTACAATGAAAACACAATCTCTAACAAAATACAAAACCTTAAGATACCCGATTGTTCCCTGTAGAATCTTGAACACATTAGAACCATTATCGAAAGTCATTCATTCTTTATTCAAACTGCAACTTACCTAACCTAACAAACAGAACCACCCGTGCTTCATTGGCACTCCGATACTAAAAAAATGAAGTCCTCAGCCCAATACAACCTAGCAACTTCCTGCTCTATACGCCGAGCATCCTTTACCAATAACTCTCTAGACATTCCATGGTTCTCACACTCTATGAGGCATAATGTAACCTTTGTCAAAATTTTCCTTTACTCTAGTCATAGCTAACTCACTTTCACACCTCAAACTGGAACCAACATAGAACCTAACTGTGCAATCAATTGCTCACAGCCGACTCCCCCAGTGCTTTAATCTTCTGCAAATCTCGCATTCATCCCCGCATTAGTTGAGTCCACTCCCTTAAGTGACCCGAAATTTAAAATTTCAACACGTACCCTTCTATTACACATTGAGATCTTCTAACATACACATAAGGATCATACCACTTAAGAACACTCCGCAGAAGATAACCCACATGTTTTGCCTCAATTTAACATTTCTACATACCGTCCACCATCATACTCATTACACAGTCATTTAGTCTTCCTGGGTCTGAACTTATACCGCCACATGAAACACACTTCACTCCCCAACTGGGAGACACGAAACGATTCTTCATGCGCCCATAACTCAGGCTACACATCAAACCACAATAGTAATCGAACACATAATAGTTCATCTATTATCCAACAGACTTCTTCGTCACTACCAAGTCATATAGATACATCCCGCAGTACTAACATACTCATCACATGGATATCCAACCACCATTCCCTCTAATAGGGACAATACTGAACATATAAGTTCAAAACACTTGCTCACACAATCAGCACCTCGGTGCTCAAGCCATAGGCAAAGATCCGGCCTCAAGTCCTCCGGACTGGCCCAACATCAAACTCACAGAGATCACATCTCGCCCCTTGATCGAGGAATCACAAGCCATCAAGGCACATCTGATATTGAGCGCTCACGCGCGCATACAAATGCGTGGAAGGAATTTCAAGAGCATCTTTTCAAGCTGAATCAAGAGCGCACGATAAGAATTCAAGAATGTGAAATTTTCCTAAAGGTTCTGCAGCCTCTCAAGGATAAATACAGATGCCTCCTTACCGATCCACAAGACTCTACTAAACCTGCTTATGACTCGTGAGACCTAGTAACCTAGGCTCTGATACCAGCTTGTCACGACCCAAACCCCGCACTGGCCGTGATGGCGCCTCTCGTGAAGATGAGGCCAGCCAACTGACCCAACTTATCTTTTTAGAATTGTTAACATTAATAAGTAGATTTAATATATTTAAATAACCACGGTCTATAAAAAAACCTCTTTAATAAGTGCAGAATAAAACCCAAACACATCCTAAATTGGGGTGTCACAAGTCAGGAGCATTTATCAGAGTATAACTACAATTACAAGACCTAAAATATACAAGGCCGGAAGAATGAACAACATAAAGAAAAGCGGTGCTGCGAATGCAGGAAGTCACCTCGCTACTCCTATAGCTATGCCTCTGATTAGCCAGAACCCACTACCGGGTGAGCAAATACCGGCATCTGCACGCGAGGTACAGGGAGTAAAGTGAGTACTCCAACTCAGTGAGTAATAAGTGAAAATAACAACTGAGCAGTAAGAAATCACGTAAAGCAAACCATCATGCTATATAGGAGTAGTGAAAAGCCCTTTGAGAGAAAGCAGTGAAGCTGTAAAACCTTTAGAAATATCTTAGCTCACGTTAAAACCTCTTTTGAAAATGACTTTTTCAACAGTTATACAAATGAATGCAAAACAAATAGTGCAGATAAGCACAGAAGTCCGCCTCTCGGGCACCACACTCGGTTATCAGATAATACCAGAACAATAGGTGAATATTGCAAGAAGAAGCACAAACAACATATAATGGAAGACAAATGAAATAAGGTAAAGACATTAAATAGTACCGGTACCACTGCGGCATGCAGCCCACTCCACATATTGATGCGGCATATAGCCCACTACGTTTATCATCGACGATGCTCACTAGGGGTGTGCAGACTCCGGGAGGGGCCCCTTACGGCCCAATCGCAATATCAAGCCATCTCGTGGCATCAAATCTTGGCCCTCGGCCTTATATCAGTATCAGTATAACACTATTAGGGCGTGCAGCCCGATCCAAAGGTATCCTCACAATATAGTCCCTCGGCCTTACTCAGTCAACAACATCACATAAGCCACTCGGGCAACAATAAAACATGATGCTCATCCCAAAAATATATTTAGAAATATCTTTTCGAGTGTTTAAGGCATAGTAAACTTGACTAAGTTTTAAAACAGTGGAAACACATGTCTGATTTCAAATATATATAATTAAAACAGTGAGGAATTATCAACAACAATCCCCGAAGGGTTCAAATAGCTGGCACGAAGCCCAAATATGCCAATCAACCCAAACTATGATGATAACAAGTAATTTCAGTCAAAAACACAGTAAATTCATCAATCGGGACGGACCATGTCATAGTCCCCAATGGCGCTCTACCCCACGCTCACTACCCGACGTGCTAGTTGCCTCAATACAGCACTACGATGTGCGAATCCGAGGTTTCAGACCCTCAGAATGTCATTTAGAATCATTGCTCACCTCGAACCGGTGAATTCTCTAGCTCAAGACGCCTCTGCCCCTCAAAATGGTCTCCACACGCGTCGAATCTATCCAAAATCAGAGCGAATACATCACAATATGCTAATGAGACAATACCCAATCGAAAACAATCGAAAAGAAATAAGAAAAATTGCTAAGTTAGCAAAACCCGAGCCCTGGGTCCACTTCTCGGACATCAGAAATTTTTAACATCAACGGATTCCTTATCTTGCCACAAGTCTATACATATAAAAATTACCAAAATTGGAGTCCAAATGACCCCTCAAATCCCCATTTTACCTCTCTTAAGTTTTAGCCCTAATCCACCATTTTTACCCATTATTTTCTTGAGTTTTCATCTCTAATCCATGTAATAACACCATGAAATCGTGTTTTGAGTTCAAGAATCCATACCTTATCGAAAACCCTTGAAATTTCTCTTCAAAACCGCTCCCAAATCTCCAAGTCCGATTTAAAAATATGAAACCCTTCAAAAATTCGCGAATAAGACTAATTAAATATTCTGCCCAGACCTTTTCGCTTCTGCGTTCAAATTTCCGCCTATGCGGCACCGCTTCTGCGGTTACTCCATCTGCTTATGTGGAAATTCACTTAAGGGTTAAACCGCTTCTGCGGTCACTTAGCCGCATCTGCGGCTCCGCAGATGCGGTCCCCAACCCGCACCTGCGGTCTCAGGCTTCCTTCAGACCTCCCGCTTCTGCGACTCCATGCACGCACCTGCGATACCGCTACTGCGGTCCCACTTCCTCAGAAGCGGAAATACTAGAAGCAACAGAATTTCCTTAAGTTTCACAAGCCAAACTTCCCGTTAACCATCTGAAATCAACCCGAGGCCCCCGGGACCTCAACCAAAAATACCAACACCTCCTATAACATCATTCAAACTTGTTCCAATCATTAAAACACCTAAAAAATACACTAAAATCATCATTTCTCATAGAATTCTAGCCTAAGTTACTTAAAAACTTCTGAAATATGCATTTTATCAAAAACCCAACCAAACGATGTCCGAATAACCTGAAATTTTGAACACACACCACAAATGACATAACGAAGCTACAGTAACTCTCAAAATTCCATTCTGACCCTCGGATCAAAATCTCACCTATCAACTGAAATTCGCCAAAATACTAACCTTGCCAATTCAAGCCTAATTCTACACCGGACCTCCAAAATCGCTTCTGATCACACTCCTAAGTCAAAAATCATCCCCCGAAGCTAATCGAATCATCAAAATTCAAATCCGAGCCCTCTAACTCGTAGGTCAACATCCAGTTGACTTTTCCAGACTATGCTTTCCTTAAAGAGACTAAGTGTCTCATTTCCTTCTAAAATCAATCCAAACCAACTCGATCACATGAGATATGGATAATGAAGCATAAAGAAGCTGAAAATGCGGGAAATAAAGTGGTAACTCATGAGACGATGGGTCGGGTCGTCACATCTCGCAAATGCGAAGGTCCGAAATTTTTGAAGCGTTCGCAAATGCGAATAATTCTTCGCAATTCCCATATCTGAGGGTCGGGGTTTGCAATTGCGAACATCTGTTCGCATTTCCCATATCAGAGACCTGAAATTTTCTATACTTAGCCGATTTTAAGCCATTTTCACACCATTTTAAAAATACAACTCCTTTGGGCGATTTTCCAAGAACAAATCTTCTTCCAAATCAATTGTAAGTTAGTTTTTACTCATTTCTTTCAATCATTTTCAAAAATTAGGGATTTGGACCTCAATTTGAGGTCTGATTTCAAAATAAACTATATATTTGAGTTTGTGGGGGAATGGGTAATCGACTTTTGGTTCGAACCTTGGGTTTTGACCATGCGGGTCCGGGGGCGATATTTGTGTTGTTGGGTAAAACTTTGGAAAACTCATTTTCATGCATTGGGGTTGATTCATTTAGCGTTTATTGATGTAATTAAGGAATTTGTGGTTAGATACGAGGGAATTGGCGATTAAATCACGTGGTAAAGCTATAATTGAGGCTTGAGTTGTGTTCACGACATCGAGGTAAATGTTTGGTCTAACCTTAGCTTGAGGGACTAGGAGTTGAGTCCTATTTGGTATGTGGTAATTGTTAAGTACGACGTATAGGCATGTTGATGAGTATCTATACGTTGGTGTCTAGCATGACTGTGAGTTTTTAAATTGTGAATACTTTCCTTTCGTTGTATCTTTCATGACTTGGTGATGATTCCTAATTGTTGTGAAAAGCTTGTGGAAGAAAATTGTGTCCTTTGAACATCGAGGAGTAATGACTGAAGTTATATTACAATTGGGAAAGCATATGAGATGATTGAACCCTTTGGAGCATTGTCTCAAGTGGTAAAGTGAGTTATAAAATAAAAAGTGAAAGAAAGAGAAAGAATGATTAAATTGTTCCCTTGCCAGGCTATTGATGGTTGTTGATTATTTTTCCTTGTCGGAATTTAATTGTTTGAGTGTGTTCCCTTCCCGGGATTTCTATTCCTATTTTATTTATTCCCTTGACCCTTGTTTGTGATTGTTGTTTGGGTAAAGAAGAGTGTTAAAGCACGAAGTGCAATGCCGTGTATTGCTTGTTTATTGTGAAGAAAGAGTGTAAAGCACGAAGTGTGATTCCGTGCCACACAACGTACCATTCTGTGCCGATTCCATTGATTCTATGTGAGGAAAGAGAGTAAAATCACGAAGGGTGATGCCGTGCACATTTTATTATATCATTTCTTAGTGAGGACGAGAGTAAAAGCACGAAGGGTGATGCCGTGCACTTATTGATTTCTGATTCTTTATTGTTGTCTGAGTTATATTGCTCGTTTAGTTACTTGATGAATTTTAATCATAGTTACTATCTTCCCCACATCATGCCCCCCTCCCATATTGATTGATTATCTCTGTATCTCTGTTCCGTCGTATCTATATATATAAATACACAGGTTTATGTGGTGGTCTGGTGTAGCCTCGTTACTACTTCGCCGAGGTTAGGCTAGGCACTTACCAGCACATGGGGTCGGTTGTGCTGATACTGCACTATATGCTCTTTTGCACAGATCTAGGTATCGGACAACAGTAGTAGTTCGAGAGTCTTCCTTAAGTCCACCAAGACACCGAGGTAGCCTTGCAGGCGTTCGCAGGCCCAACATCTCCTCTATCTTACATTTCATTCTGTTATCTCATGTTTCGAGACAAACCGTGTTATTTTTCCTTCAAACTGTTGTATTTAGTAGTCTTAGTAGTCCGTGGATGTTGTGACACCAGTTCTTAGATAGTGTCATATGATGATTTCCGCATTATTGTACAGTTTATTTTTTATATTTCCGCTGTTATTCTAATATTTAACGCTTGTTGTTATGATTGGTAAAAAGAATTTAAAATAAAAGAGTTAGCAGTTTATGATTTGTGGCTTGCCTAGCTTCTATGAGTAGGTGCCATCATGACCCCCGAGGGTGAGAAATCCGGGTCGTGATAGAGATACATAAAAGATTTCGCATCGAATACATACTTTTGATGTTTGAGTTATAACGATGTTGCAGCTAATTTGAATATTATGATATATGTCAAACTTTTTGTATTATTCATAGTTGAATTATAATTTATGAATGTTTTAAATAGATTATTTGTTATAATTTTGTGATTTTAATGTAATTTTTGTAATTATTTTTATTTTATATTATCTTAAAATTCTGAAATTAGCAAAATTTAAAGATCTGTGGGACTTACGCCCCTTGTCTCAGCGCTCACACTTCGCCTCGTCAGAGATATAATGCCTTGCCTCACGCCCTCTCTTTTTAAAACATTGATTACGATAGGTGATAAGTTGAAATAGTGATAATTTTAGGGGTAAACAGTTGTAAAATCGTTAATCATTACGATAGGTGAAAAGTTGAAGT
>MU713646.1:40686-73899 GCA_026770625.1 Nicotiana glauca | reverse complement strand
AAAGGGGGGGGGGGGGGGGGGGGGGGGGGGGGGGTTAGGAGACAAGTATGAACGTAACCATAATTAACTAGCACGGAGAGGAAATAATATGTTGGTTTTGAGATTTTATTTCTCGTCTCAAATCAATATTTAAATTATATTATGATAACTAGCTATTATCCACATTTACATATAAAATTATTAAAATATACGATCCATAATAAGGAAACTTTTTAGGGATATATACATAGGATTGTAAAAACAAATTGAATTCTTTCTTGATTATATAAATGAACACTTATTTTGGACAAAAAAAAATAAAAAAATTAGACACTTATTGTGGACCGAAGGGAGTATAATAAAAGGAGATGCAAAAATATATTATAAGACAAGTGACATAATCACAAAAAGTCAAGTGTCACGGTTAAGACAAAATAAACTACCTTTTTAACTTAAAAAACCTTTTTAAATTTTGAATTAAATAGTTATTCTACTTGAATTAATAAATATATATCTATAATTAGTAACAATAAAAAAATAAAATATTAATTAAAAAAAACTACCTATTCAAGTTGGGGAATAGTTTTAATTTGGAGTTTTAAAATTATTTTAAAATAACAAACAAAGATAAAAAATAAAAAATGGCCAACTCAAATTGGGGCGTGGTTTCAAGTATGAGTTTTAAAATTATTTTAAAATAAAAAAAGAAAATAAGAAAATAAAGAAACTTTTAATCCAAATAAAAAATACAAAAATATAAAGATACTATTAGGATTTTATATATATATATATATATATATATATCTTTATACTTTTGATAAAATTATAATTTAGTAAAAAAAATATTACATTATTTCTTAAAACTAATCAAATAAGTATTACAGTAGAAAAGAATGTACGAAAAGAGGGAGATGGAGATAATATTATGATATTTATATTTTTAAGTAAATAAACAATAAAGATGAATAAATATAACTCAAAAAAAGAATCAATAGTACTAAGTACTTGGTAATTCAATTATAAAAATATAAAGAACAAACGATTTAGTTGATTACCAGATGATGTGTATCCTTTAATTTATTATAGATTGTAATATATTTATGCATATTATATTAAATAATAAAACACAATTAATATTTAGTAAATAAATGTGATATATTAGATCATAATTTTATAAGATTAATATTCTGCCAAATTTTCGCGCATCGGATTTTTATACTAGTATATATATACAAGATGTTTTAGATGACACCCACACCCTCTTTTAAACAAAATATCCGTATATATCTACAGTTTGCTAAGATCAGTTTCCCTGACGAAAAGCCCGTGGAAACCGTAAGGCACTCGACGAGGCAATTTGACAGCAGCCACAATGTCAAGATTAGGGGACTTTGCATCCATGACCAAGAACCTTGACTCTCCTGTCTTCTCATTGTGCACATACGACACAACGTAGCCATCGTCCTCGTCTGCTGCCGAATTGTTGGGATCCTTTGCCACAAAATATGGCTCGCCGCCAAAGCAGCCTTCTCCAAATAATCGGCACGCCACTATGCAATCGCGCCGATCAGCTTCTGCTACTGATACGTCCAATTTCGCGATGCCTGCTATCTTTGGCATAGGATCTCCAATCGCTGCATATACATACCTGTTGCAGTAGTAAAAATTGAAATCACATTAATTATACTATTTAAATACATGATGAGAAATCACATTTTATTTTCTTTTATCTCCACTGGAGTTTGGATTTTGGCCTTTTGTGAGTTTTACTAACTTTATTAATTAATTAAGTCACACCCTTGGGTGTATTTATATTTATGTTTATTTTTACCATATCTAGTATCATAGCTGAAGGTGCAACCTTTGTGCTTTACCTAATTAGTTGTATATAATTATCTTTTCAGGTGACATAACTGTGTAAAAGTTCTTTTCCACTGTCATTTAGACTGTATTAATCATGCCAATTTACTTATGATATAATTAATTAAGTTGGTGATGAGATTTATACGTACTTGTTCTTCTTCCCCACATAAGCCGGATTGATGACTCCAAAATCAAGATTCCTTGTCGACACTGGATGTCTGCTCACCATCCCACTCTTCAAATCTATCTTGACTTTCTCAACAGACGCATGTATCATATCCATTCTCTCCAGCGTATGCTCCACCGACAATATATTCGGCGCCACCATCACTATAGTATCCCCGCCATCTTCATCCCACGCATTAATCGCGTGTACGATATTAAACCCGGGCACATCGAACCACCTCATTTCTGACTCGTCCTTGGCGTAACGTGGAATCACGCCAAGACGGGGAATTTTCCCCGAGTCTGAACTCACCGGTGAACCACCGGTGATGAACTCAAGTGGGTTCATTCCTATTTGTATGTCCGAGAATATCGCATATTTCTTTGTAACTGCAAAGTCATGAAGAAATGAGGGACGTGTCATAGAAAATATTGGCACGTCTGGGGTTTTTGTACCATTTGGTTCGATTCTAAAGAAAGTTAAAAAAGGAGGCATTGGACCGTAACGGAAAGCAAAAGCTTCGTTAGTATCAGGGTCAATTTTAGGATGTGCTGTCATGCTCATGAAAAGCTTTCCGTCAAAATCGTAACGGCCGAGGGTAATAATATCACCATCTGGGTCTAATTTTACTGCATACGGTAAATCAGATTCACCAAGAGCGAAAAGTTTGCCTCCGAATAAAGCCAAGCTTGTGTTTGCTAGGCCTATGCCGTTAATGGGATTGAACTGTCCTGCAATCGCTCGAGCCGCGGTGATAGCACCACGCGCCGCCGAGGCTGTGAGACCGTTGAAACCGGAGAATACATTTGGGAAAACCGGAGAACCAGCTTCACGTTCAATTGTGTGTTTGTAAGTTTTGACGTATCGGCTGCAGAGTGTAGCTTTGCCTTGAGAAATTTTAATGGAATGAAGCATTCCATCTCCGTCAAAAAGATGGTAAGGTCCACGTGGAAGATACTGAGGATTGGGGCCATTTCGGATGTAAGCGCCGTCAAGGCAAGGCGGAAGGGAGCCCACCACAACCTCGCATTCAGTAGGAGGAAGCTCCTCCACCGGAGCGAAGTTGTTAGAAAGAATATACTTTGGATCGACCGAAGGTCTCAAAGGAGGATCAATGAAAGTGTTCACGAAATCGTCAAATGCATTGAAGATAACCGATGGAAATGATGGCTCTACTGTTTTTTTGGTGTTTATTGATTTTGTAGGTAATTGTCTTTTGGGAGTGCTATAGGGTGATGGCGTTGGCTTTTCTTGTGGTTTTGTTCTAGTAGTGGTTTGTTGCCTTTCTTCAATTCTAACGGAGGAGACCTTAAGAGTAGGAGAAGATGATGTATTGGGAGAATAATTAGGAGAAAGAAGAGATTTAGGGTGTTGTGATAATGTAGAAAGGAAAGTGGAAGACAAGGCATCCATTATGTTTCTTGTCTTGAACAAAAGAAGAAACAAGAGTTGATACTAAAGAGTAAAGGAATAAATTATAATTGCTTGCATGAACTGAGGTCCCATGGCCAATTTATACACTATGCGGGATAAGAGTGAGTAGTAAGGCAAAGGAAAGGGACTATTCATTTAGGGAACACCACATTTTCCTGAAAAGAGACTCCTCATTTACTGAACACCTAATTAAGTTTCTTTTCACCGGACCAAATAAGGCGTTTAATTATGACACTTAGTTTTGATATATAGTCACCTGTCGATTAATATATATTTACATCGCTTAAAGCTTATAAATTCTAAAACCCAACAAATATGAGACGGTTAAGAAATGTAGCTCAAAGTAATAATATAAAATAAGTAGAATAAGAGAAGAAGTGGTAACTTTCTTATTTCATTAAGTGTTAAAGTGTATTTCATCTCACATTTCATGCCTTTATTTATATTATTACATATGAAGGTTACAAAATGATTGTCTTAAACATGACATTAACATTTGAGATCATGGGGGATGATCATGGGGAGGGTTATGGAGGTGTGGGAGTTACAATCATAATGGTGATGAGCAGTGGGAGGTTATTTACATTATAGGTGAAAGTAGCGGGAATAGTGGACATCCACATATACTAAATATTTTATAAAACTCCCCCTTAGATGTCCAAAAATAGATAATATGCCCGGTTAAAACCTTACTAAGAAAAAACCTTGTGAAAAAAAAATCTTAGTGAAGGAAAAAGAGTACACATATCTGTAATACACTTTATTTGTTGCCTCGTTAAAACCTTATCAGGAAAACACAGTGGGACAAAATCTAGGCTAAGGGAAAAAGAGTACATCGCGTATCTTACTCTCCCCCCGAAAACATCACTTTATTTCTCGAAGACGTCGCATTCCAGTCTTATGTCTCACTTTCTCAAATGTTGAGGTTGGTAATGCCTTAGTGAATAGATCAGCCAAATTTGCACATGAACGAATCCGTTGAACATTAATTTTACCATTTTGTTGAAGATCATGCGTGAAAAAGAACTTTGGTGAAATGTGCTTTGTTCTGTCTCCTTTGATATGTCCTCCCTTTTAGTTGAGCAATACAAGCAGCATTGTCTTCATACAGTGTAGTTGGATTATCCTTTTTCATAAGTAAGCCACACATTTCCTGAATATGTTGAGTCATTGATCTCAACCAAACACATTCCCGACTAGCTTCATGAATAGTTATTATCTCAGCATATTTTAAAGATATGGCAGCTATTATTTGTTTCATTGAACGCCATGATGTAGCTGTACCTCCAAATGTAAACAAATATTCTGTTTGAAATCGAGCTTTATGTGTATCAGACAAATAACCTACATCGGCATAGCCAATCATTTCTGGCTTGAATTCATTAGAATAAAACAATCCCATATCTATAGTTCCCTGAAGATAACTAAATATAAGCTTAACACCATTTCAATGTCTTCTTGTTGGGGAGGAGCTGAATCTTGCTAATAAGATTACTGCAAAAGCAATTTCTGGTCGAATATTGATGGCAAGATACATCAGTGCCCAATTGCACTAAGATATGGAGTTTCATCACCAACGAGTTCTTCATCATTTTCTTGAGGCCGAAATTGATCTTTATTTATATCAAGCGATCTCACAACCATTGGGGTACTCAATGGATGTGCATTATTAATGTAAAATCGCTTTAAAATCTTTTCAGTGTATGTTGATTGATGGACAAAAATTGTATTTGGTACATGCTCAATTTGTAGGCCAAGACAAAATTTTGTTTTACCAAGATCTTTCATTTCAAATTCTTTCTTCAAACACTCTACAACCTTTGGAAGCTATATAAAAGTGCCAATGCTATTCAAGTCATCAATATACACAGCTATGATGACAAATTCAGATCCAGACCTCTTAATAAAGATATAAGGGCAAATATGGTCATTTTTGTACCCTTCCTTTAGCAAATACTCACTAAGATGATTGTACCACATCCTCCCTGATTGCTTCAATCCATATAAGGATTTCAGAAGCTTTATGGAATAAGTTTCTCTTGAACTTTTATGTGCTTTAGGAACTTTAAATCCTTCAGGGATTTTCATAAAAATTTCGTTGTCAAGTGAGCCATATAAGTAGGTTGTGACAACATCCATCAACCGCATATCAAGCTTTTCATGGACTGCCAGATTTATTAAATACCTGAAGGTAATTGCATCTACCACATGAGAATATGTCTTCATATAATCAATGCCAAGCCTTTGCTAAAACCCTTGTGCCACAAGTCGTGCTTTATATCTTACAAATTCACTTTTTTCATTTCGTTTTCGCACAAAAATCCATTTGTACCCCACTGGCTTGACACCTTCAGGAGTTCGGACTATTGGTCTGAAAACTTCACGTTTTTCAAGTGAAGCCAATTCTGCTTGAATTGCGTTTTTCTATTTTGGCCAATCATTTCTCTGCCTATATTCACCAACAGATTTTGGCTCAAGATTCTCATCTTGTTGTATTATTTCAACTACAATATTATATGAAAAATTGTTGTTAACAACAAAGTTATTTCAGTTCCACCTTTTTCCCGTAGAGACATAACTTATTAAGATCTCTTTATTTTCATCATTTCCAGGTATTAGAACCTCCTATGAGTTCTTATCAATTACTATGTCTTTATGCTCTTCTTGAGCAATCGCCTCCATGTTATGATTAACTTGATCATTTGCTCCTTTCCCTTTTCGGAGATTCTTATCCTTGGAACCGATTGATCTACCACGTTTAAGGCGTGACCTAGACTCATTTACATTATCATACTGTCCAACTGGGACATCAACTCGAATTGGAGCATTTACAGTTGGAATATGTGATTTAGTAACCCGTGGAAGGTTAGTAATTAAATGCATCTGACAATTGATTTGCAATATTTTGCATATAAATAATCTTTTTAACTTCTGTTCACATTGATTTGTACGAGGATCCAAATGAGATAGAGATAATACTTTCCAATCTATGTCTTTTTTTGACTGTTTATTTTTTCCCCCTAATGTTGGAAAAATTGATTCATCAAAATGACAATCAACAAATCTGGTTGTAAATAAATCTCTTGTCATAGGCTCTAGATATTTAATAATAGAAAGAGATTCATAACCAACATATACTCCCAACCTTCTTTGGGGACCCATCTTTGTGTGTTCTGGTGGAGCAATCGGAACATATACTGCACATCCAAAAATTCTTAGATGGGAAATATTCGGCTCCTGACCAAAAGCCAAAGGTAATAGGGAGACTTCATGATAACTTGTTAGCCTTATGCGCACAAGTGCTGCTGCATGCAAAATAGCATGTCCCTACACTGAAAGGGGATGTTTTGTCCTCATTAGCAATGGTCTAGCTATTAATTGGAGGTATTTAATCAATGATTCTTCTAGACCATTTTGAGTATGAACATGAGCAACCAAATGCTCAATTTTTATTCCAGTGGTCGTACAATAATCAATAAAGGCGTGAGATGTAAATTTACCAGCATTATCAAGACGCATTGTCTTAACTGGATAATCTGGAAACTGTGCTCTTAACCTTATTATTTGGGCCAACAATCTCGCAAATACCATATTACGAGTTGACAATAAACACACATGTGACCATCTTGTAGATGCGTCTATCAAGACCATAAAATACTTGAATGGTCCACACGGAGGGTGTATAGGCCCATATATATCACCTTGTATACTTTCAAAAAATGCAGGGGATTCAATCCTAACTTTAGCTGCTGATGGTTTAATAACTAATTTTCCTTGAGAACAAGCAGCACAAGAGAATTCCTTAAATTGAAGAATCTTCTTGTTCTTCAATGTGTGCCCATTTGAATTCTCTATTATTATGTGCATCATGTTAGAACCGAGATGGCCCAACCGGTCATGCCAAATGATAAAATCATTAGAAGTACTAAATATTTTGTTGACTATGGCATGTGATTTAACCACACTAATGTTTGTGTGATACAATCCAGAAGAAAATGGGGGTAATCTTTCGTGCACATATTTGTTCCATCTTTTATTGTATTAATATAAAGGTTTTCAACCTTTCCTTCGTTTGATGTCTCAACATGGTAGCCATATTGGCGAATTTATTTGAAACTCAATAAGTTTCTCTGTGACTTACTACAATACAATGCATTATCAATAGTTAATATCGTTCCTCCAGGTAGTTGTAAGGCTGCTCTTGCGGAACCCTCAATCAACTTTGTACTACCAGATATTGTATTAACATAGACCTTTTTCATAACCAAATAAGAGAAAAATTTCTTTTCTCTTAATATTGTATCAGTTGTAGCACTTTCCAAAAGACATAAATCTTCATTACTTATCTTGGATCCAATTGAAGACTGGGATATTTTAATTTCTTCATAAAAAAAGTAAAAGTACATCATGGGAAATACGGAAAAAGTAACATCACCAACAACAACATAAGACAACTTAAGTACTACTTGAAAATAAAAATAACTTTATAAAAACAACAACAACAAATCCAGTATGTTCCCACCAGGTGGGGTCTGGGGAGGGTAGCTGTACGCAGACCTTAATCCCACCTAACGGGTAGAGAGGCTGTTTCCAATAGACCCTCGGCTCAGGATGGGTAATAAGAAGAAGAGGAAAGCAAGAAAAAGATAAAGAGGGAAGAAAAAGAAAAAGGGGGAATAAAGGATAAGTATTATTAAATAATAGCAACAGAGAATACAGTACCTGAGGTGAACAAAACCACATGACGTAATAAAAATCTAAGAATATGAAGGGACATGCATGCTAATAAGACTATCGGTGAGCAACTAAAAACTACCCACTAACCTCTTACCTTAATCCTCGACCTCCACACCCTCATATCAAGGGTCATGTCCTCAGTGAGCTGATGCAGCGCCATGTCCTATCTAATCACCTCTCCCTAGTACTTCTTAGGCCTACCTAGACCTCTTCTCAAACTCGCCATGGCCAACCTCTCACACCTCCTAACAGGAGCATCAATGCTCCTTCTCTAAACATGTCCGAACCATCTCAGCCTCAACTCCCGCATCTTGTCCTCCAAGGAGGCTACTCCCACTTTGTCTTGGATAACTTCATTCTTGATCTTATCTCTCCTGGTACACCCACACATCCATCTCAACATCCTCATCTATGCTACTTTCATCTTTTACACGTGGGAGTTCTTGACTGGCCAACACTCTGCCCCATACAACATAGTTGGTCGAACCACCACTCTATAAAACTTACCCTAAGTCTTGGCGGCACATTCTTATCACATAAAACACCAGAAGCGAGCCTCTACTTCATCCATCCCGCTCCGATACAATGTGCGACATCGTCATCAATCTCCCCGTTATCTTGGAGAGCCTAGATACTTAAAACTCGCTCTCTTGGGGATAACTTGGGCATCAAGCTTTACCTCTACATCTGCTTCATGGGTCTCATCATAGAATTTGCACTCCAAGTATTCTGTTTTGGTTCTACTTAATTTAAGTAGACAAAGGCTTCTCATAAAGAGCTTCATGCGAATCTTTTCATCCTTTCCTACTCCGTCCAATTTGTTGCAGTAGGTCATTAGATGAACTCTGGGATCCTCGGTGCCATCGAACATCTTGAGATTGGGAGGTTTGTACCCCTCGGGCAGTTCGACATCTGATTGAATGGAAAGGTCTTCATAATTCAGTCCCTCAATCCCCTTGCTTCCTTCGACAACCTGAACTCTGCTAGTTAGTTTTTTGACTTTTGTGGCCAGATTCTTGATAAGAGAGTCTTTGTCATCATGCTCAGGTGTTCTTGAAATGGGTTGAGTAGGATGCGACACAGTTTCCACATAAATGGGGTCGTTGTGATGAGGGCAAGAATGGTTATTTGTGGAGTTTAGTGGTTCAGGGATGAGCAATGGGGTGTTACTTGAAGTGTGGCATGTGTTGTAGTAGTGATGGGGAGCGGGTCGGTTTTGTGGTTTCGGGATGTTTCGAGGAGGTGTCGGGTTTTGAGTGTTGGGAAAGTTGACATCTGGGGTAGTGAGGGAAAACGACAAGCTTGCTTGGTCCAGTTCTTCCTGCAATTTCAATAACTTTTGTTCAAGCGGGGAGGCACTTTCTTTGGAAACCTGAATACCCTGAGAAGTTTCTACCAAACTCTCCTTCCTGATGTTGCTCAAATCTTCCATTTTTCCCTTGTTGTTTCTGATAGGAGGAGGAGGAGGAGGAGGTGGAGCACCCTTGGATCTCGTGGAGTAGGACGATGATGCCAGAATGCATGAACAAACCTTAGGGGAAGGGGAATAAAACAAAAAGTAAAAGTAAAAAGATAAAAAGTTAGTGTGTATTATGAGGAGAAAAACATTGCAGTATTTAAACACATAGTGCAAGAATATAAGTCGTGTCCTAATTTGGGAGCCTCGTTGTGCCCGAGGTAGGCCTAGCGACAAGTTAATTTGGAGAACTTATAATGCTAAATGCCTCATTTTATTGATAAAAATAAGACGAATCCCAAAACGAAACTAGAATTGCGGAAAATAAAATGTCACTAATGGCCATTGGCCTTATTACATTTAAAGCAAAAAGAAAAGAATCCTATCTATTTGGTTCCAGAAGGACCTTCCCCAGGTTGAATGTTTTCGATGATCAAATCCTCCAGTTCGTGTAGATTTTCCAGTAGAAATGCTTTTTCCAGGTTCTCTCCTTCATTTCTCTTGGCATTCTGGCAGTCGGTGACTCTCTTTCTCACTTTTCCTTCCAATTCCAGCAGACTGTATTCCAGATACTCTAGCTTTTTGCTAGCCTTAGTGGCCCTATCTTTCTATTCATTGATTTGGTCACTTGATGGGAGATTTATCCACCAGGTCAGCAAGAGTGAGGGTATACTGACCATACCGAAGTCGGGGACCTTGTTCTCCATTTTCTGCAAAACAAAAAGGGTTAAAACCATACCCCCACAGGTATTTAAACCAATAATTAGCATTAAAGTATTTAGTTCTCCAAATAAATGCATAGAACGTGGTGGTGTCCATTTGGGTTTAAAGGAAACCCGATGGACTTTGGACAAGGCTATCTTAAAGAGTTATTATGCGAATAACATAACCGAATCGGCTAGGTTTGACAGTGATGTAGCACAGTTTAAATAGAGTACGGTTTCTAAGGGGTGTTAGACCTGTACCCTTGAGTGGACACCTCAATAGGGAAAGGCACTGCTGATTGACTAGTTTTACCGCAAATACGCCTTTGCCAATTTTAGGGGGTGTAATATTGGAAGGGCGCAACCACTAATTATAAGCGTTGCTATGCTATTTGCACGTTCATAAAGTAATGATTACAATAATTGCTCACAATTAAAACAGTATTGAAGGGAAGCGGTAAAAGCATTAAAGAAAAGAAAACAAATAGCTAAGTCTGTTTCATGAAAGGAGAGATAAATATGTTAAATAAAGGCAATAAAGAAGCAATAGAGTCACAACTAACATGAAATGGTAAAAGCTTGAAGAAATCCCCAGTAGAGTCGCCATGCTGTCGATGCGCTCTTTTTCTTTTACAGGTAAAATCGGGTTTACAACATTTGGGAGGACAACTCTTTTCCCTTTTGGGGAATTGGAGTCTTTGAGTTTGAAGTGTCGCCATCTAATGATTAATTGCATTAGGACACTAAGAAGGGTTTCAGTTGAAGAACCAGAGTTTGGGTAAGGGCTAAAAATTATCTCGAGGGGAAGGTGTTAGGCACCCCTCAAGATCCACTAGTGTGGTTCCCGGCTATGTTATAATCGTGACTTCACATAATCAAGTAAGCAAGTAAGGCTCAAATAGAAGGAGTTTTCACATAATGTTGCAAGTAAATTGATTTTTTGAAGAAGGTAAAGAAAGCAGAAAATAAAAAAAATCATTTGAACGAATATAAACAAGCAATGGGAGGGGGGGGTCCTAGGTTTATTAAAAATATGGATCACATCAATGCAATACCTGGTAATAACTCCTTAAAGAGGGGCTACACGTGGTATTAGCGCACCGGTCATAATATCCATATCTACCCTTTCCCACCCCGTTAAGGTATTAAACATGGAAGGGTTTCGTTACTTATTGCATGCTATTACCCGCCCCGATCTTATCAGTCCCGGAGGCATTTGGGACTACTAGTCCTAAAGGGAAGGGAGTTGGGACTTTTTAGAAGTTTAAGAAAGGATAAAAATCTAGGGGACAAACAAAAGACATAATCAAATAGGGGAAACAAACAACAGTTAGGGCTCACAGGTGCCTCCTCACTTAAAGGCAAATACATAACATGACTTCAAATACTTGTTAGGTCTTTAATTAAACTTAACGTAGGAATGCTGATTTATCCATATTTTCAGATGAGGAGTCCAAATTAGCCTTGTCTGGATGTAGTTATCAAAGACTGAAATTAATTAACTACCTAAAGTTTGCCTAAGTGAGATCTACAGGCAGGACATCTAAATACAGGAGAAAGATATTGGTTTCAGAAATAGATTTATTAATAGTAGGGACATAAATTTTGCATGCAGTTAAACAATGTTGTTACTAGTTTTAAACTTATTAGCGAGTTAAGGGATTCAGATTGATTGATTACTCCTATAGGCATGCTTTCTAAGTGTGAATGATTTTTACAAGAAATGCAGAAATCCTATATGCATGATAGATCTCTAGACACTGATTTTATTATTTAAACCTATATATTGTTTGCCTAATGATGGGTACATATACAGAATTCAGGAACCCTACAAACATGCTTTCTATGTGATAAGCGAAATGCAGAATCTTATGGGCATGTTTTCTATATAGGATGCAAAAATGCAAAAAGTGCAGAACTTAAAGCAGGATTTCTATATGAAAATGCAGAATCCTAAAACAGGATTTCTATATGAAAACGTTGGCAGTGCAGAACCTAAAACATGATTTCTAGATGAAAAATGTAGAAGTGCAGAAGCTAAAACAGGATTTCTATATGAAAAATGTAGAAGTGCAGAACTTTCCATGATTTGCAGAAGTAATTACATAATGAGCATGATGTCTACCCTTATGCATATAATAAGTAACCCTCCCTTTTTCACTATCCACCCCACTAGTTATTACAAATTATTACAGTCCGAAATAAATTTGAAAAAGAAAAGTAAAAATTACATAAGAAGTTCCAACTACATCCAAACAGCCTAATTCAGACTTAAAGTCCAACAATATGAGATAAACCAACTTTCAGGATCAGATTTCCAAAAGACTTTCTCATATTTGGGGTGTGTCAGAGTTTCAAAGAATCTCAAAAGGATACCGGGCAGTGCTTACACCCCAAAACATTGCAGAATTAAGAACATAGTGCATTGTGGAAATGCCAGTCCTCAGATGTCCCAGTTCAGAGGGAACTCAACGTCCCAAAGCAAGGCTCATAAGAGGGGCAGAACTTAAGAGTCTAAGAGTAAGTGTAAGTGCATGGGAAAGGGAGAGGCAAGGCAGGCTAGTGGTCATGCCCAGCAATTGGAATGCTGGCACACCCCTGACTAGCCTGTTAACCCAGCATTGAGAGTTAGGATCCATTGTGGATCAGGTTATGGCCTGGGTAGTAATTAAGATACTGCCAGGCCATGACCTTAACTTAGGCACATAGGAGGGAATAGGGGTGGGGATTCATAACATAAATAGAAGCAAAGACAGGCAATAATTGGCATAAATTGCTGAACATGAGTAGTAAAGTAAACAAAAATCTGAGACTGTAAAGTAAACACATAGGGGTGAAGCTGAAAACATAAATAAAAGACATACCAGTTTCAAAGGAAAATAAGTAAGAAGAAAGTAGCCTTGAGAGAGCCAAGTTGCAGTCAAAGTAATTCCAAAAGATCTAAAACAAAGCCAAATATTGATTTCAAAATGTGTTGCAAGAAAGTAAGTACTTAGAAGTGTTTTGTTTGTGTGGGCATAGCGAGCTAGAGTTTCGTTGTGGTTTTGGTCAGATTCGACATGCAAGGAGGCCGATTTGAGAGGCAAGGACATAGCGAGCTAGAGTTTTGGCTAGCTTGAGGTGAGTAATAAATGTAAATGATGTCCTGAGGTTTTGAAACCCCGGTTTTGCACATCTTAATGCTATATCAAGGTGAGACACGCGCTTGATGATGAGCGCATGGTCATTTACTATTGGGGATGATGACTTGGTCCGTCTCGAGTGATGTTTTTACCGTGTATTTGATTGGAACTTACTTGATATCATCATTATTTGGATTAATTGTCATATTTGGGCTTCGTGCCAACGGTTTGGACCCTTCAGGGGTTGTTATTTCTATTTCCTCACTATTTTGACATAATACTTGAACTCAGCCCTATTGGTTAAAACTATTTTGCAAACTCAGCCACTTTTACTCAGATTTGAAACTTAAATGATATTTCTAATGATGTCTTGGGCTGAGGACTACTATTTTATTATTGCCCGAGGGGCTTATGTGATTCTGGGTTGAGTATGGGATCGGGTTGCGCGCCGTAACAGTATTATATTGATATTGATATGAGGCCGAGGTCTTAGTTGATGCCACAAGATGGCTTGATATTGCGCTTGGGTCATAAAGGTCCCCTCCCGAAGTATGCACACCCCCAATGAGCGCCGTCGACGATAAATAAATGGAGCGGGCTGCACGCTGCAGCGGGTACTAGAGAGTATCGTACTATGTGTTGCATTTCTTATTTGACTGTCATTTATTTGCTTATATGTTGCAGCATTTCCATAATTTGTTTTTATTGGTTTATTGATTTATGCTACTTGGTTTAAATTGCTATATTTATAGATTACAATGTGTCTATCCATGATTTCTTATTCCCAGCCTTTATTTATGTTTATTACTCACTAGGTCAGAGTACTCACATTACTCCCTGCACCTTGCGTGCAGATTCAGGTGCATCTGAGACTGTTGAGGACTTCCAACTGGGTAGCACATATCCGGGAGCATCAAGGTAGATGCATGACGTCCGCATCCCTGATCTTCCCTTTATCGTATTGCTTCATTTCGTACTTCTTTAGAAAGATATGTAGTAGGTTTATACTCATATATTAGAGGCTCAAACTTGTGACACTGGATTCTTCGGGCTATGTAGTAGTATTGTTACTTGGGATTCCACATATTTTAACTCTATTTCAGATTTCCAGTATTATGACATAGTAATTTATCTATGTTAATTATTCATGCTGTACAAAAATGGTTAAGGTTGTTAAATTGGTCGGGCTTGCCTAGCAATATGTTATGCTCCATCACAACCGGGGTTGGGGCCGTGACAAATTGGTATAAAAGCCTAGGTTACTTGGTCTCACAAGTCATGAGCTAGTTTAGTAGAATCTCGCTGATCGGTTCAGAGACGTCTGTATTTATCCTCAAGAGGCTACAAAACATTTAGGAAAAACTTCATCTTATTTAAATTCTTGCCGTGCGAACTTGTTGATTCGAGTACTAAAAGTTCTCTTTATTCTATTCTCTCATAGATGGTGAGTACTCGCACTATCGTACAAGGAAGAGGACCACCAATACCATCCACTGAGGCCACCATAGGCAGTGGATGCGGTCGTGGTCGTGGCAGAGGCAGAGCGGCCAGGGCATCACCTGCTGATCCACCAGTTGCCCTAGTTGAGGATCAGGCTCCAGTTATGGACACTTCAGCAGCACCTGTTCAGGCATCAGCTGTGACTATCGTGATTTCGGGTCTTCAGGAGGCCTTGGCACAGATCTTATCAGTTTGCATTGGCCTGGTTCATGTAGTTTCAGCTACCACAGCAGTAGTTACTTCACAGGCCGGGGGAGGCAATCAGACCCTCGCTGCTCGTACAACTAAGCAGGTAGTGCAAGGATTTCAGACGCCGGGAGTACCTCTAGCTCAGCCGATTGCACTAGTTTAGGACTTCGTAGTTGCAGCTATGCCAGACGATGATCAGCGTCGTCTTGAGAGGTTTGGTAGGCTCCACCCTCCGACATTCAGTGGTGCTAAGGGTGAGGATGCCCAGGGTTTTCTTGACAAGTGTCAGCGTATGCTCCGTATAGTAGGAATTCTTGAGTCGGGTGGTGTGGAATTTACTACTTTTCAGTTCTCGGGGGTTGCTTTTACTTGGTGGGAGGACTTTGAGAGGCATAGGCCTGTCGGTGCCGCGCCCCTTACTTGGCAGTAATTCTCCGCTCTCTTCTTAGCGAAGTATGTACTGCAGTCCCGCAGAGAGGAGCTGCATAGGTAGTTTGAGTGGTTGACTCAAAGGGATATGACAGTGACCCAGTATGAGATGAGGTTTTCGCAGTTGGCCCGTCATGTTATTTGGATGATTCCAATAGATCGTGATAGGATTAGGAGATTTATGGATGGCCTTAACTACCATCTCCGTATTTTGATGACTAGAGAGAGTATTGGGTGCTACGTTTGAGAAGGTGGTGGATATCGCTCGTGAGATCGAGTTAGTTCGCCGTCTAGAGCAAGACGAGAGGGAGGCCAAAAGGCCTCAAGGATCGGGCAATTTCAGTGGTGCTCCGACTAGGGGCCATTTACAGCATAGTAGGGGATGTTCTTTCTAGCAGGCTCAGTCGGCCCGTCCCGAGTATCGTAGGGAATCTTCAGGTTGTGGTCATCATGGGTCTCAGCATGGCCAGTCTTCACTTAGCGCTCTCCCAACTCAGAGTTCATCTCATGTATTATCAGCTCAGGGTTCTTCTGTGCCGAGTGCATCTGCTAGTAACTCCGGTGCGAGGGGTTCCCTTCAGTCCCCATCTCTAGCACTGGGTAGTTGTTATGAGTGCGGAGAGTTTGGGCATATGAGGAGGCAGTGTCCTTGACTTCGTGGTGGTCAGTCTCAGCAGAGGGATTAGCCTCGACTTCTACTCCTATTTGATCACCACCTGCCCAGTCAGCCAGGGGTGGAGGTTAGGCAGCCAGGGGTTGCCCAAGAGGTGGAGGTCGATCAGGCGGTGGCCAGGCTCATTTTTGATACTATACCAGGCAGGACAAATGCCATTACTTCAGATGCTGTCACTATAGGTATTGTTTCAATCTACCACAGAGATGCCTCTGTATTATTTGATCCCGGTTCCACCTATTCATATGTGTCTTCATATTTTGCTTGTTATTTGGGTACGCCCCGGGAGTCTCTTTCTTTACCTGTTCATGTGTCTACCCCGGTGGGTAATACTGTAGTTGTAGATCGTGTGTACTGGTCATGTGTTGTGATTATTGGGGGTCTAAAGACCTGAGTTGATATATTGCTATTGAGCATGGTGGATTTTGATGTTATTTTCGGCATGGATTGGTTATCTTCGTGTCATGCTATTCTCGATTGTCATGCTAAAATAGTCACTTTGGCCATGCCGGGTGTACCGCTGATCGAGTGGCAAGGTGTGACTGACTATGTCCCTAGTAGAGTTATTTCTTTCTTGAAGGCCTAGCGTATGGTTGGGAAGGGTTGTCTTTCCTATTTGGCATTTGTGAGGGATATTGGATCTAAGACTCCTAGCATTGATTCTGTTCCAGTTGTGAGGGATTTTCCCGATGTATTTCTTGCAGACCTGCCAAGCATGCCACCAGACAGGGATATTGATTTTGGTATTGATCTAGTGCCTGGAACTCAGCCCATTTCCATTCTTCCATATCGTATGGCACCAGCGGAGTTGAAAAAATTGAAGGAGCAACTTTAGGAACTCTTAGATAAGGGGTTTATTCGGTAGTGTGTCACCATGGGGTGCGCCGGTTCTATTTGTGAAGAAGAAGGATGGCATAATGAGAATGTGCATTGACTACAGTTAATTGAACAAAGTAACAACGAATAACAAGTATCCCCTGCCTCACATTGATGATTTATTTGATAAGCTTCAGGGAGCAAGGGTGTTTTCTAAGATTGATCTCCATTCGGGTTATTACCAGTTGAAGATCAGGGATTCAGATATTCATAATTCTGCTTTCCGGACTAGATATGATCACTATGAGTTTCTTGTCATGTCTTTCGGGCTAACCAATACCCCAACATCGTTCATGCATCTGATAAATAGTATATTTCCACCTTATCTGGAGTCATTTGTTATCGTGTTCATTGATGATATCCTGGTATACTCGTGTAGTCAGGAGGAGCACGCGGAGCATTTGCGAGTGGTATTGCAGAGATAAAGGGAAGAGAGTCTTTATGTAAAGTTCTCCAAGTGTGAGTCTTGGCTCAGTTCAGTAGCTTTCTTGGGACACGTGGTGTCCAGCGAGGGTATTCAGGTTGATCCAAAGAAGATAGAGGCGGTTCACAGTTGGCCTACACCGTCCTCAACCACAGAGATTCGTAGCTTCCTTGGTTTAGCGGTCGGCGGTTTGTCCAGGGTTTTTCCTCTATTGCATTGCCCTTGTCCAAGTTGACTCAGAAGGGTGCTCCATTTGTATGGTCAGACAAGTACAAGGAGAGCTTTCAGAAGCTCAAGACATCTTTGACCACAACTCCAGTGTTGGTTTTGCCATGAGCTTTAGGTTCTTATATAGTGTATTGTGACGCTTTGCGAGTTGGGATTGGCTGTGTATTGATGTAGAAGGGTAGAGTTATTGCTTATGGTTCTCGTCATTTGAAGCCCGATGAGAAGAACTACCCTGTCCATGATTGAGAGTTGGCTGCCATAGTTCATGCATTGAAGATTTGGAGGCATTACTTGTATGGCGTATCTTATGAGGTATTCACTGATCACCGTAGTCTTCAGCATTTGTTAAAGCAAAAGGACCTTAATTTGAGGCAGCGGAGATGGCTAGAGTTGCTTAAGGACTATGATATTACTATTCTGTATCATCCGGGGAAGGCCAATGTAGTGGCCAATGCTTTGAGCCGAAAGGCAGTGAATATGGGGAGCTTGGCGTACATTCCAGTTGAGGAGAGGCCATTTGCAATTGATGTTCAGGCCTTGGCCAATCTATTTGGGAGACTAGATATTTTGGAGCCTAGTCGGGTGTTGGCTTCTGTAGTTTCTCGGTATTCGTTGTATGATCGCATCAGAGAGTGCCAATATGATGATCCGTATTTTCTTGTCCTCAAGGATCGGGTGCAACATAATGATGCCAGAGACGTGACCATTGGTGATGATGGTGTGTTGGGGATGTAGGTCCGGATTTGCATGCTCAATGTGGGTGGGATTCGGGAGATGATATTGGAAAAGGCCCACAGCTCGCGGTATTCCATTCATCCAGGTGCCGCGAAGATGTATCAGGATCTTAGATAGCACTATTGGTGGCGGAGGATGAAGAAAGATATTGTGGAGTTTGTAGCTCGGTGTCTCAATTATCAGCAGGTAAAATATAAGCATCAGAGATCGGGTGGCTTGCATCAGCAGATGGTTATCCCAGAGTGGAAGTGGGAGCAGATCACTATGGATTTTGTTACCGGACTCCCATGGACTTTGAAGAAGTTTGATGCTATTTGGGTGATTGTAGATAGGCTGACCAAGTCCGCACACTTCATTCCTGTCTGTACTACTTATTCTTCAGAGCGGCTGGCAGAGTTATATATTCGGGAGATTGTTCAGTTGCATGGTGTCCCAGTTTTCATCATATCAGATCGGGGCACTTAGTTTACTTCCCAGTTTTGGAAGTCGGTTCAGCGAGAGTTGGGCACTGAGGTGCAGTTGAGCATAGCTTTTCACCCTTAGACGGACGGGCAGTTCGAGTGCACCATTCAGATATTGGAGGATATGTTACGCGCATGTGTTATTGATTTCGGAGGGTCATGGGATCAGTTCCTACCACTTGCAGAGTTTGCCTACAACAATAGCTATCGGTCCAACATTCAGATGGCACCGTATGAGGCTTTGTATGGGAGACAATGTAGATCTCCAGTTGTTTTTTTTGAGCCTGGCGAGGCTAGGCTATTGGGGACAGATTGGTTTAGGATACTTTGGATAAAGAGAAGGTAATTCAGGAGAGACGTCATATGGTGTAGTTGAGGCAGAAAAGCGATGTAGACCGGAAGGTTCGAGATGTATCCTACATGGTTGGTGACAAGGTCCTGTTGAAGGTTTCACCTACGAAGGGTGTTATGAGATTCGGAAAGAAAGGAAAGTTGAGTCCGCGATTTATTGGGCCCTTTGAGGTACTTAGGAGGATTGGGGAGGTGATTTATGAGCTTGCCTTGCTACCCGGCTTGTCGAGTGTGCATCCAGTTTTCCATGTTTCTATGCTTCAAAAGTATATTGGGGATCCGTCCCACATTCTGGATTTCAGTACGATTCAGTTGGAGGGTGATTTGACTTATGATATAGAGCCAACAGCCATTTTGGAGCGTCAGGCTCGAATGTTGAGGTCAAAGGATGTTGCCTCGGTGAAGGTGGAGTGGAGAGGTCGGCCCATGGAGGAGGCTACTTGGGAGACTGAGCGGGAGATGCGGAGCAGATACACTCACCTATTTGATGCTTTAGGTGTGTTTCTTGACTTGCTCGAGGACGAGAGTTTATTTAAGTTGGGGAGGATGTGGCGATCCGACCCGACCCATCGTCTCATGGGTTACTGCCACGTTTTCCCCATTTTCTGCTGCTTCATGCTTCATTATCTGTGTTTGGTGTGATCGAGTTGTTTTGGATTGGTTTCGGTAGGAAATGAGACACTTAGTCTCTTTAGGGAAAACTTAGTTCGGAAAAAGTCAACTGGATGTTGACTTATGAGTTAGAGGGCTCGGATGTGATGTCCGGTGATTCGGTTAGCTTCGGGGGATGATTTGTGACTTAGGAGTGTGATCGGAAGTGGTTTTGGAGGTCTGGTGTAGAATTAGGCTTGAATTGGCGAACTTAGTATTTTGGCAAGTTCCGGTTGATAAATGAGATTTTTATCCAAGGGTCGGAATGGAATTTATAGAGTTGCTGTATCTTTGTTAAGTGATTTGGAATGTGTGTGTAAAATTTCAGGTCATTCAAAGGTGATTTGGTTGGGTTTTTTATCGAATGCGTGTTTCAGAAGTTTTTGAAGATCTTAAGCTTGAATTCGATGAGAATTGATGGTTTTAGTATTGTTTGAGGTGTTTTGATGATTGGAACAAGTTTGGAAGATGTTTTAGGATGTGTGGGTGCTTTTGGTTGAGGTCCCGGGGACCTCGGGGTGATTTCGAATGGCTAAACGGGAAGTTTTGGACTTGTGCAACTCAGAATTTGCTGCTGCTTCTGGTATTTTTGCTTCTGTAGAATTGGGACCATCAGAAGCGGAGTCGCAGGTGCGAAGAGGAGACCGTATGTGCAAGTTTTGGGCCTGGCAGCTATTTCCGTAGAAGTGGACGAGGAGCCGCATTTGCGAAGCCGCATATGCAGAATTTTAGTTGCAGAAGCGAGAAGGCTGAAAGAAGCTTGGTATCGCAGGTGCAGATTGGGGACCGCATCTGTAGAGTCGCAGATGCTTCAAGTTGACCGCAGATGCGGGATTGGGTTTTAAGTGAATTTTCGCAGATGTGAAGGATGTGACCGCGTAAGTGGTACCGCAGAAGCGGATTTTTGGACCGCAGACATATTTAAGCTCTTCTTCGCGAATTTTGAAGGGTTTCTCATTTCTAACTTCGGGCTTGGAGAATTGTGGTCTATTTTGAAGAGGGTTTTCAAGGAGCTTCGATAAGGTAAGGATTTTTGGACTTAAAACACGATTCTATGGTGCTATCTCATAGATTAGGGCTTAAAACTTGAGAAATTTAATAGACAAAAATGGTGGTTTAGGGCTTGAACTTAAGAGAGCAAAAATTGGGATTTGAGGGGTCATTTAGACTCCGATTTTGGTTTTGTTTATATCTATAGACTCGTGGAAAGATAAGGAACCCGTTGATGTGAAAATTTCTGATTTTCGAGAAGTGGGCCTGAGGCTCGGGTTTTGCCAATTTTGGGATCTTTAATATTTTTTGATTGTTTTCGATTGGGTATTGTTACTTTGGCATATTGTGAAGTATTCATTGTGGTTTTGGTCAGATTTGACGTGCGAGGAGGCCGATTTGATAGGCAAGGGCATAACGAGCTAGAGTTTTGGCCGACTTGAGGTGAGTAATGAATGTAAATGATGTCATGAGGGTTTGAAACCTCGGATTTACACATCATAGAGCTATATCAAGGTGAGACACGCGCTTGATGATGAGCGCGGGGTCGTTTACTATTGGGGATCGTGACTTGGTCCGTCCCGAGTGATGTTTTTACCGTGTATTTGATTGGAACTTACTGGATATCATCATTATTTTGATTAATTGTCATATTTGGGCTTCGTGCCAACAGTTTGGACCCTTCAGGGATTGTTATTTCTGTTTCCTCACTATTTGACATAATACTTGAACTCAGCCCTATTGGTTAAAACTGTTTTGCAAACTCAACAACTTTTTACTGAGATTTGAAACTTAAATGATATTTTAGGCCGAGGACTACTATTTTATTATTGCCCGAAGGGCTTATGTGATTCTGGACTGAGTATGGGATCGGGCTGTGCGCCGCAATATTATTATATTGATATTGATATGAGGCAGTGGGCCTAGTTGATGCCACGAGATGACTTCATATTGCGCTTGGGTCGTAAGGGGCCCCTCCCAGAGTCTGCACACCCCTAGTGAACGCCGTCGACGATAAATAAATGAAGCGGGCTGCAAGCCGCAGCGGGTACTAGAGAGTACCGTATTATGTGTTGCATTTCTTATTTGACTGTCATTGATTTGCTTATCTGTTGCAGCATTTCCATAATTTGTGTTCACTGGTTTACTGATTTTATACTACTTGGTTTAAACTGCAGTATTTTTAGATTACAATATGTCTATCCATGATTTCTTATTCTCAGCCTTTATTTATGTTTATTACTCACTGGGTCGGAGTACTCACATTACTCCCTGCACCTTGCGTGCAGATCCAGGTGCATCTGAGACTATTGAGAACTTCCAGCTGGGCAACACATATCCGGGAGCATCAAGGTAGCTACATGACATCCGCAGCCTTGATCTTCCCTTTATTGTATTGCTTCATTTCTTACTTCTTTAGAATGATATGTGGTAGGTTGATACTCATGTATTAGAGGCTCAGACTTGTGACACCCGATTCTTCGGGCAATGTAGTAGTATTGTTACTTGGGTTTCTTTGGGCTATGTAGTAGTATAGCTATCTATGGTGGTTTCTCACCACCCCCAGTCCTCTAGTAACCTTTCTCACGTTGGTATTGCCATCTCCAGGGTCCTTAAGAGACCAGGGTTAGTTGTCTTGCATCTATTGCCCCTTTCTTGCCTATTTCAGGCTATTCCAATGTGATTCCGAGTAAGATTGTCCTACATCGACTATGATCTATGGGTTTCTAATCATGTTTCTTCACCTCTGTGTTGTTTTACTCGAAACCCTAATTTTTTCTTCTGAACCTCTTAGATCTGCACAGATCTGAGATGATTTGGAATTATTTCATATGAGTTTTACAATAACCTTGTGATTCTTTACAAGAATCGTATGGGTTTCGAGTGATTTTTCATCTTTCTCTAAACTAGGGTTTCCTGAGATTTCTTTTTCCCAAAATATTTGGTAATTTTTGAGTGTTAGATCTTCTGCTTCTTATATGTTTTGACAGGTTTTTTAAGTTTGCTACATCGTTAGCTCGTTTATACCAAAAAACCTAATTTTTGACATTCCTTGTTTGGTTTCTGAGTACTGGTGTAGTGGATGTGTTCTTGCCTTGGTTCTTGTGATTTCTCTTTAGCCATTTAAATGTCTCATGATTTTCTTATCCTAATATGCCTGTACTAAGTTCTTGGTTCAACTTTTCTACTGATCCTATATGTCTATGTTCATTCTGACTGTTATTTCTTGCTTTATTTAAGTTGTTTGTGATACTTGCTGACTCTTTACATGATTTTCTCTTTGATTGGACCCTTTATTATTTTGAAGTCCTTATTTCCTAGTTTGATTTGAACAGTTTTATTAACAAACTTTGATTCTTACCTCTCTACTTGGTTTAATTGAACTTCTTACCTTAATTAATTTTTCCTTGCCTTATTTGTTATTTTTGCTGATTCGTACTAATTGTTTCCTTAATTGATACCCCTGTGCATTCGCCCCTAATTACCTACTCTGCACTCGATTTTCTTCCTTAAGTATCTGTCCTGCTTTTAATGTTGATTACCCCTTGATTAAAGGGAGGACTTATTGATTTTACATGTGATTGATTCCCTGAATTTCTCTAATTGCTACATTATTGATTCTTTACCTTATTTTGTTTACTCTTCAGTACTATATAAACTCCCTCATATTCTCACTTCAGACATGAACATTAGTTCAGAAAAACACACTAACACTCTAAAGCTCTCTTTACTTCTCTGCTACTTGTGATATTCACTGGTGTAGCCGACTGAAAGCCAAGGCTAGATATTGGAACCACATCTGCTTTATATTTTACACTCTTTTCTTCGACTCGTATGTCATTGGTTAAATTTAGAAAACCCAAACCCTATGTGTTTCATTGCTGCACTAGTTCATCAGCTATGAATTCAACATGTCTTCCTGCTTACTTCTTTGCCTAGCATGTCTAAGCTCTGTCCGGTTAAATGTATCATTTAGCATGCCTACACTTCATCTAGTTATCTGATACTTCACCAACCTATTTGTGAATATCTGTTTAATCCCTTAATTATGTGATCATGTTGGTTATTTTATGTATATGATTGACCCTGCCTATATATTTAATCCTGTTCAAGGTATGTCAGGTTTTCTATATTACATCTATGATATCTCTCTTAACTATTTACTGACCATGACTAGCCTGCTAAGTCTCAAAAACCCTAAGTGTTTTATGGAGTTGTTGACTATACGTTTCCTCTATACCCTAACCATGTGCCCCAATATGACACTTATACACCCCAATCCCTTTATCCCATGTGAGATCTGTTTGTTGAGTGTTTCTGAATCTGGTTGTTTTATGGACAATTGATTCTCCTATTTTCAAAAGATTTTTGGCACTGTTCTCAAACTGCCTTTTACCACCAAACTATTTCCTGTTTCAGAAAACCTTTTCACTCTTAGAGTCATCTCTGTACTATTTTCAAAACCTTTTCAAAACTATGTTAAGCACTCTCACTTTACTCTTAGATTACTAGGTTCTGCCTCTCTAATACGTGTACTGCCTTGAGACCCTTGAGATCTCTCTGAACTCTAGCATATCAGGGCTGGCACTTCCACACTGCACAATAACTAGTTACTATTTGAGAAAAGTCTGGGTATGAGCACTGCCCGGGATCCTTGAGGTCCTTAGGGAACTCTGACACACTTGGACATGATATTGGCTATGGAACTTTGACATTTAAGGCTACTGGAGGCTTGGAAATCATTTCGGCCTACTGCAGGCTCCCTATAGCTTAGCTTCTATTTTATTTATGTAATTTATATTTAGTTCTTGGTCTGTAATAATTATTGTAATCAAACATTTAGGGTGATTAGTGAAAAAGGGTGGGTAGTTGCATATTGTGGGTAAAATTGGGTAGGTAACATGCCTATAAGGTCTATTTCAATTCAAAAATGTGTTTGTTAGATAATATGCCCATAGGACTTGCTTTGGTGAATTCTGCATGCTTTACTTTCACACAATTGGAAATCATGCCTATAGGATCTAAATCAGCTCTATAATTAGATATCATGCCTATAGGGTGTAAAGTAATTGAAGTTCAGTTTCCCTTACAACATGTATTCAAATTCATCTCCTTAGAAATCATATCTATAGGATTAAAATAGCTTTAATAGAAATCATGCCTATAGGATGTAAAATCAGCCTAACTTTAACTCATGCCTGCAAGTTCTGAATCAGATTAACTAACCTACTCGTTTCTCAATCAATGTTAGTAGAAAGTATGCCTATAGGATTCAAATCGTCCGTTTGAAACTGTTTACAGTTTTACTATATCCCCATTCAATAATAGATATCATGCTCATAGGACATCATTGTTATACGCCTAGGCAAGCCTATAGGACGATTAAAATTCTGCAACCATGTTTTGTTATCCGTGATTGTTCATATTCAACAGGTCTAAAATCAGTAGGCGCTGAATAGGTCTTTGGAACTTTGGTCCTAATTTAATACTGTACACTCTCAGCTCACCTAGATATCATGTTCTAAGGTTTTTCTCTTAAACATTTGTTTGAGACGTGCACTTATCTGTTTCCGCTTGCGGAGGTAAAATGTGAGCCGTAAATTGTTTCCTCTCTTAAATGCAGTCCTAATTGTTTTGGTTGATTCTTAGACTTTTCTTCTTTTAAATACCTTAGGATGGTCTAGAACTACCCAAATTATAGGTCCTAAATACCTATAGAATATCTTTCAAGGTTGCTAGAATGCTTTAGGCTATGACCAAGGGGTGGGAAATGGGTAGTAAGGATATGATGACTACGCGCTAATGTCACGTGTAGCCCCTCATTGAGGAGTGATTACTGGGCATTGTGGTTATGATCCTGTAGGCTAGAAAACCTAGGACCCTTTTCCCAACTCCCATTGTTTAAATGAATTTACTTTTCTTCATATATGTGAAACTTGTTCAAACTTTTTCCCTTGTTTCATTACTTGAATCACACATGTGCTTAGAATGTCAAAACATACCCTTACTTGCAAGTACGTGGTTAAAATTTTTACTTGTTCAAAATGACTGATTCATATAAGTTCGTCCGGGACCCACCATTGTGGACCGCGAAGGGTGCCTAACACCTTCCCCCAAAGGTTATTTGAACCCTTACCCTAAATCTCTAGTAAAGCAAACTAGTCCATGAGTTACTTGCTCAAGGTGCCCTAATGCACCATAATTCGTTAGGTGGCGACTCTTCAAATACCCAATTCCCAAAAGGAAAAGAGTTATTCCCCCATAAAATGTCGAAACCCAGACGTTCTCTGCGAGGAGGAAAAAAGGGGGCGCGACAGCATGGCGACTCTGTTGGGGATATTTTAGGCTCTTACCATAACAAACTTATTTTTTTATGAATTAGTCCAAACATGCTCTATCCCACGTACCCTTTCTCCTTATTTGAATTTAACTGTTTATTTAAGCATTTTTTATTTCTTTGTTTTCTTGAAACTGACTTGTCTCTTTGTTTTCTTCTATAACCATCTTTCAATTATTTAAATACTGCATTTATTATTCTCGTACGTGCAAATACTTGACAACATGCTATTATTGTTGGATATACTTCACATCATATTCCACTCGTGCGCATCAAAATCATATAGCAATGCTTGATGAGTGGTTGTGCTCTTCCGATTTATTACCCTTAAATTCGGAAAGGCTTATTTGCGGTAAAACTAGTCGATCAGCGGTGCAGTCGACGGTTCTGTGCCTTTCCCCCTCAAGTTGTCCGCTTGAGGGTACCTGTCTAGATCCTCATAGTAACCTTACTCTGATCAAAATTGTGCATGCATCATGGTCAAACCTAGCCAGATTAATATGTTGTCCCTATAATAATCCTTTAAGACAAGCTTTTTCCAAAAGTCCACCGGGGTTTCCATAATCCCAACGGACACAACCACATTCTGTGCGTTAATTTGGAGAACTAAATGCCAATATGCTAATCATGAATGTATAAATAGTCTAGTCTAGTGGGGGATAAGGAACTAACCCTTTTTTTTGCAATAAATGAGGCACGAAGTCCTCAGATTCGGTATGGTTAGCAGCATTCCACAATTGCTACTAGATTGATGGGAGGGCCTTTCCTCAAGTGACAAGAAACACATAAGAAAGTACTTGGGCAATTTACCTTCTCTACTAGACATTGAGCCAAACAAAAGGTTGATCGAGGCTGCCACTTTATTCTGGGATAGTGAAAGGGTTGTGTTCTGTTTTGGTGACATAGAAATGACAACACTTCTAGAAAAAATTAGAGGGCTTGCAGGATTGACTTGGGATAGCCCCAGGTTGTTGGTACCGGAGAACCGTACTAGTAAAGGGTTTTTAAAGATGACGGGGTTGAAGAAAAATGCTGACCTAGAATGCTTGAAGAAGTCCTGCATACCCTTCAAATACCTGTATGAGAGATATGGCCATAGCTAGTCCTACCATACCTTCCATGACGAGCTTTCTATCACTTCTTTGGGCCACATCCACCGCAGAGTGTTCGTGTTCATTGTGTGCTTCTTGGGCCTTATAGTATTCCCAATGAAAAAGGAAAGAATCCATATTAGGTTGGCCATGGTCTCCAAGACTTAGATGGAAAGGATCAATGGATAGACATACACTATAGTCCCCATGATCAGAGCCGACATATACAGGGCTCTAGAGCGCTGTGAAAGAGGGGTCAAGCATTTCGAGGTTTGCAACCTGTTACTGCAGTTGTGGTTATTAGAACATCTTTAAAGGGGCCAGTATCGCTAAGATATTTTGTGAAGGGCTTGGAATGACCATATTGCCTTCCATTACCCTAAGCGGATGACCTACATTCTGTATAGGTTTGCTCAGCCGGAAAGTGCCAAAGAGTGGGTGGAGTTCTTCGACAATCTGACTGAGGAGCAAGTGCAATGGATGTTTGAATGTTTCCCAATAGACGAATTCATCATCAGATCCAGGGACGGTCCACACTTCGTGCTTGGGTTGAGAGGGATATACCCTTATGCCCCTATCCGAGTTATGAGGCAAGCAGGCAGGAAAGAGGTTGTACCAAGGGTTTCCAAGACAAGTCATTTCAGAGCAGACTTTCAAGATGACAACGTCCCTTACAAGTGCCAAGAACAGCATATGTGGCACTACAAGATCACTATGGAAAAGAACACCATTGAGCCCGACAGGTACCATGCAGGGTGCGAACCTCTCTACCCGGCATGGTTAGAAGACAATCTAAAGGGAATGGTGAGGCTAGGAGCCGGTTGAAGGAATAGAATCATAGACGAAGAAGCTAAAGCTCAAGTCAAATACAACAGGCTACGCAAAAGGGTCCACGACTCTGAGCATGAGCACCGGGAAATACATGAGAGGAATGTGAGGTTGATTGAAAAATGGAAAGAAATGGCAGTCACTTCCAATAGGAAGCTAGAGTACCTGGAGCGAGGAATAGTAAAGATGGAGGGTAAAGTCATAAAGAGGATTGAGGATTGCCAGAACGCTGAAGGAGCTGAAGGAGGACATCTGGCCAGGGCCTACCTGCTGCTGGGTCTGCGCAAGCTGGGGGACCTATACGATGGAGTCAGGAAGATCAAATGTAGGGAAGGTCCTTCTGGGACAAAATAGACTAGATTTATTTGCTTTCTTAAAATGTAATAAGTCTAAGTGCCAATAATGACTTATTTTATCTTAGCATCGTTTTGGGATTCATCTATTTTTCATATTATGAAATGAGGCATTTGTTGGTATCTAAGGTTCTCCAAATCTATTTATCATTAGGCCTATCTTGGGCACAACGAGGCTCCCAAATTAGGACGCGAATTTATATTCCCGCAATATGTTTTTAAATATTGTAACACTTCAAAATCCTCATTAACTTGTTACCTTTATATATTTTCCTTTATTTTGATTATTCCGATTCCCTAAGGTTGTTTCACTCATACCGACATCATAAGCGTATCATAGCAGATCTAGAGGCCCTCCACCTCGTCCTTGTCTAAGCAATACAAAAGGCAAAGGAAAAATAAAAATGGAAGACTTAAGTGGTATTCGAAAGGAGAATGTTGAGAATGCAGAAACTTCAGACGGTCGGAGTACTCCGGCACCAAATGATCTAGTCTTGAGGTTGAAACAAAAGATACCGGAGCTACAAGGAGAGGTAGAGTAGGTTCGCAACTTGGCAAACTTATCACTCACCCTGAATGTCCCCGGCATCAACCAACAAAACACAAAGAACCCAGCACCTCCCCAAAACACATCAAACCAACACTCACAAAACCCTCCTGCACCACATCAATACCTAACCCCACCTCAAAATCTCAATCCCTTACCAATACCAACTCTACCACAATACCACCACCAATCAATCCAGTAACCACCAACCGCCACTTACCACACTCCCCAAAATACAGTAACACACCACAACCCATTCCCGATCCTCAAAACTCAACCAACGAACATCACTACACCAAAGTCCTTGACACTTATCAAAACAACCCCATATATGTGGAGACCATACCTCACCTTACTCAACCAACTTCCTATGCACTAGAATCCTCCAAAAAGGACCTACTCATTAAAAACATGGCTGAAGAACTCAAGAAATTGACAAGTCACATTCAGGGTGTCGAAGGCGGCAAATGGATAGAAGGTTTGAATTATGAAGACCTATGCATACAGCTAGATGTGGAACTACTGGAGGGGTACAAACCTCCTAAGTTTGAGATTTTTGATGGTACAGGAGATCCTAGGGTTCATCTGAGAATCTATTGCGACAAGCTTGTTGGAGTCGGAAAAAATGAACAGATTCAGATAAAACTCTTCATGAGGAGTCATACTGGTGATGCTTTGTCCTAGTACATCATCCAGAATCCCAAGAACTGGTCCAATTAGGTAAGTATGGCATCAGATTTCATGGACCGATTCAGGTTCAACACAGAAAATGTACCTGATGTTTTCTACATCCAGAATCTTAAGAAGAAACTCACTGAGACTTTCCGTGAGTATGCAACCTGCTGGAGGACAGAAGCGGCCAAGGTCAGGCCATATTTGGTTGAAGAACAGATGAACATGTTCTTCGTCAGAGCACAGGACTCGCTGTACTATGAAAGCTGGATGTAACAAATTTTGAGGCATTGCAATCAGGCGGCATATCAAAGAAGAAAAGAATTGTGGCAGTAATAGTAGCTCAAGGCCCGAAATCTCCACCTACCTATCGAACACCTCCACCCACATATCAAACACCTCCGCCCACATATCAAACACCTCCATCCATATACCACCACCTACATATCAACAATCATCTTCCAGATATTCCCAACCAGCCACTGTCTATCATACCTATAACTCCTAACCATCTCATTTCCAGTCACCTTCGACTCGCGAAAATTATCCAAGATCGAGACCCAATTTTGACCGCATGCCACTCAGGTAATACATCGCCATCACTGAACCCATTGACCAGCTGTATGAAAGGTTGAAAGCCGCATATTACGTCACTCCTATTCCTGTTGTGGCATTAGAGAATCTATCATAATGGGTCAATCCTAACAAAACTTATGCCTACCATTCTGGTATGAAGGGGCACACCACTGACGAGTTCCGAACATTGAAAGACAAGATCCGGATGCTAATTGACAACAAGGTTATACAGGCAAAGGAGGCCACACACAATTTTGCAACAACCCTCTCCCTGATCATAGAGATTGTAGAATACACGTGATAGAGACTAACGAAGAGTGGGGTCCTAAGGAGTCGATTAGGCTTATTCGGGAAGGTGATGACTTTAAACCCTTAATCACACTTACTCCCATTGTGGTGTAGAATCAGTCACGAATCGAGGATAAAGTAGCTGCATTAGGTCTGTTTGAAGTAGATGTGGCTCTGCCTGCGGCCACCCCTACTCCGTTTAGAGTGGAAGTGCTCACACCTATCACAGTGACAGTGTCAACCACACCTCCTTTACACTCAAAAGCAGTACCTTGGGATAATGTTGCCGAAGCTAGGAGAAAAGGAAAGGAAAATATGGAGGAATCCAATGCCGCACAAGGAATGACAAGGACTAGGAGAACTTTACAACTGAGCACCTAAGATGACCAAGTAAGGATGCCACTGCCAAGCAGCCTGTCATTGAAACAGGGCCATCTGACCTTTGGAGGAAAGTACAAGCAAAGAAGTATTTCGTCATTGATCATTTGAACAAAACCCCAGCTCTGATATCCATCTTGTCACTGTTGAAAAATTCATAGGTGCACAAGAATGCTTGAACAGAAGTGTTAAGCAAAGCTTATGTTCCCAATAATATCACAAGTGGTGAAATGGCTAACATGGTAGGACAAGTTTTAGAAAGTCACAAAATCACTTTCTATGAGGATGAGTTGCCGTCTGAGGGTTTGAATCACAATAGGGCACTACACATCGTAGTGCGATGCAAAGACTACTTCATTACCAGGGTCCTGATTGATGGAGGATCCAGTCTCAATATTTGCCCATTAACAACATTGAAGAGGTTGGGCAAAGGCCTATACGATATACAGGAAGGGACCATGAACGTAAAGGCTTTTGATGGGTCTCAAAGAGCTACCATCAGCGAAATCAATCTCTGTGTACAAATGGGGCCCACGTGATTCGATGTTGAGTTTCAGGTGCTGTAAATATCTGTATCCTACAATTTGCTGCTAGGATGACCATGGATACACGCTGTTAGGGCTGTGGCATCAACCTTGCATTAGGCAGTAAAGTTTGAATGGAACCATCAGGAGATGATCATTCATGGGGACAGGAGTAACCCCATTTACACCAGCCAAACCATTCTGGCTATCAAAAAGAGAAGGAGTCTAGGAGGGGAAACCTATCATCACATCGAACGTGTCAACGCCATTGAGAAAGACAAATGGTAGAGCAGCAGAATGGAAAGCATTCTGGCATGGTCTGGGTATGAACCCGCCAAAGGGCTTGGAAGGAATATCCGGGGTATCAATAAACTAATATGGCTGAAGGGTCATGGTACTACCTTTGGGCTCGAATATCAGTACACATGGCAAGAGTATAATGATTGGTCGTCTCTATGGCATGGATCGTACTACCCTCTTGAGAAACCAGTGCCACATCTGGATCAAACCTTTAACCAAGCTGATACAATATGGGGAACTGCAGAAGACGAAACATTAGCTAGGCTGAAGAATCTATTTTTGAAGGACGAAGACATGGACTGCAGTGCAATAATTGAGGAGGAGTAGGAAGAAGGACTCACTATTCATAATATAGAGAAGGGAGATGTTCTCAGGAACTGAACCGCCACACCATTCTGAGCCTTCCGAGTCTCTAGGTAGCTGGGCAAATTTTATTTTACATCCACTCTAGGCATTTAAAATTTGTAGTAACTTTGTTTTAAAGACTTGCTTGTTTCAAAATAAGTGCTCGGTTCATCGAGCCGTATTTGTTTGGATATTGTTCAGTTTTAATCAAATGCACTTGCTCTTTGTTATTCATTACTATTCTCTACACTTTTTCTTTCTACAGCGTTATTATTAATTTTCTTGATGAACCGGTGACTGTGACATGTAATAAGGCGATGCAACATGAGGATAGTGATTTAGATGACGAAGACGATATACCCGAGGAAGTTATAAGGGGGTGGAGAACTTTGATAATAAGCCTAAGTACAATATGAACGAAACTGAAGCAATAAACTTAGGTGACGCCGAGACCTTCAAGGAAACTCGCATCGGTATTCACTTATTGCCAACGGAGAAGGAGTAGTACATCCATTTCTTAAGGGAGTACGAGGATATTTTCGCATGGTCATATGACGACATGACTGGTTTGAGCACGTCCATAGTGGCTCACAAGTTGCCTACTGATCTAATGCGTCCTACGGTGAAGCAGAAACTCAGAAAATTCAAACCAGATATGAGCCTGAAAATCAAGGAGGAAGTTACTAAGCAGATCAGAGCCCAATTTCTCAGAGTGGTTGAGTACCCGACCTAGTTAGAAAACATTGTGCCAGTTCCAAAGAAAGATGGGAAAGTCAGAGTATATGTTGACTATCGAGACTTAAACAGAGCAAGTCCCAAGGACAACTTTCCACTTCCAAATATACATATCCTGATCAACAACTGCACTAAGCATGAACTCCGATCCTTTGTAGATTGCTTCGAGGGTTATCACCAGATCTTGATGGATGAAGAAGATGTAGAGAAAATATCTTTCATTACACCTTGGGGGGGGGGGGGGATACTTCTACAAGATGATGAAATTAT